>QPMI01000180.1:0-190475 GCA_004431415.1 Cyanophora paradoxa | reverse complement strand
AACAAGCTTGCAGTACTCGCAACCGCCTAGATCTAGACCTAGCTTTTCTTGCCACGCGCACCAAACGTGTTTCTCACAAACCACGTCCGGACGGGATCAGAAGAGCTAGACGGCCACAGAAGGGGCCGGGCTTTGACCTGGCGGCGCCTGCAGCTGGCCGTGGGTACGAACGTGGCGGGCCGAGGAGCTCGAGGGGCCGGCGGTGGCGGGCCGGGCGGGGAGGCCCTGGGCGGAGAGGAGGTTCTCGAGGGGCGGGGGCGGGGCGCGGGGCGCGGCGCGGCGGCGGGGCCCGCGGGGGCGGATTGAGAGGCCGAGGGAGGCGAGGAGGCGGGGCGGCCTCGCTGGGGTCACCCCCGAGCGCAGCAGCCGCCGCGTCGACGGCGGCGGCAGCGTCGCCTCCCACGCCCCGCGAAGGGCGACCCCGCCGCGCCCGCCGCCCCTCCACCGGCCCGCCTCCGGCCCGGGCCCCGCCGCGCCGTCGCCGGCCGCGGCGTCCTCACCGAGCGCGCCGTCGCCGGCCGCGCCGTCGCGGGGCGCGCCGTCGCCGGCCGCGGCGGCGTCGGCGTCGCCGAGGCTTCCGGCTGGCTGCCGGGCGGGGGGTCCCTGAGGGGGGCCCGGGGCGGGGCGGCGGGCGGGGTGCGGGGGCGGGGAGCGGGGCAGGAGCGGGGTCGGGGCAGGCGGCGGGGCCGGGGGCGCGGGGCCGGGGAGCGGAGTGCGGGGTCGTCGAGGAGGCAGGCGGCCTCGAAGGGGATGCCGCCGCCGCCGCCGCCGCCTCCACCGGCCCGCCACCCGCCGCAGCACCTCCCGGAACGTCGCCCCCGCCCGCCCCACGTCCGGGCTCGCCACGGGCCCCCCCGCCCGGCGCCCGCCCCTCGCCCACAGCGGCGGCACCGGCGGCGGCCTCGACGGCCCGCCGCCGGCTCCTCGGCGGCCCTCGCCGCCTCCCCCGCGGCGTCGGGCGCAGCCGGCGGGGCGCGCCGCGCCGAGAGGCTCCCCGAGCGCGGCGGCGCCGGCGAGCGCGGAGGCTCCGGCCCCGCGGCGGCGGCATGGGGCTCCCCCGGGTAGAAGAGGGCCCTCGGGGCGGCACCGGGGCCGGGGCGGGGGCCGGGGCCGGGGCCGGTGCGGAGGCGGAGGCGGAGGCGGGCGGCCGACGAGGGAGAGCTGGCGGAGGACGGAGGGGCGCGGGGCCGGCGGGGCGAGGCGATGAGCCCCCGATGCCCGCCACCGCCGCCTCGGGGAGCCACTCGTACAGCCCCGCCATCCCCTCCGCCGGGGCCCCCGCCGCAGGGCCCCCTCGGCCTCCCTGGCCCCGCCGCGGCGGAAGGAGCCCGCGGGGTGCGCTGCGGGGGCTTCAGACGCGGGATGGCGGGGCGGGGCGGGGCGGGGCGGTCACGGTGGAGCGCTGGGAGGAGGCGCTGGCGGAGCGGGCGTGCGGGTGGAGGGCGAGCGGGGGCCGGGGCCGGGGCCGGGGCGTGGCGGGCGGGTCGGGCGGGGCGGGGCGGGAGAAGGAGCCCGTGGGGGAGCGGGCCGGGCGAGGAGGCGCCCGAGCCGCCGGAGCCGCCGAGGGAGCCCACCGGCGGCCGCGACATCGAGGGCGAGCCCGGCAGGCCCGGCGGCCGCACCCGCGAGGGCGAGCGCGGCAGCGGCGCGAGCGCGGCGGCGAGGGCGCGCTGGGCGGCACGCAGGCCCCGCACCTCCCGCTGGCCCGCCCGCATCGTCGCCACGTCGGCGGGGCCGGCGGCAGCACGCCGGCCGCGAGCCCCAGCGCCCGCAGCAGCGCCCAGCCTGCCGAAGCGTCGACGACGGCAGAAGGCGTCGGCAGGGGGCGCGAGAGCGGCGCACCGATGGCGCGGGGCGGGTGCGGCTCGCGCGGGGGCAGGCACGGGGCGGAGCGGGACAAGCGCAGGCCGGGCCCGACCTCCGGGGGGCCCGCCCCGTCCTCCTCCTCCTCTTCGCCCTCGCCCCCGCCCCCACCATCGTCGCCCTCGTCGTCGCCGTCGGAGGCGGGGGCGGCGCGGCGGGCCCGGGGGGGCCCGAAGGCCTCCCGCCGCCGCCTCGACGCGAACCGCGCGTACGCGTCCTCCTCCGCCTGTCCCGCGCCCCGCCCAGTCATAAGCCGGCCCCGTCCCGCCCGCCCCGGCCGGCCCGGCAGGCAGGCAGGCAGGCAGGCAGGCAGGCACGGCGCCGCGCACCGGCGGCCGTGGCCCTCGAGCACCGCCCTCCGCCCCTCTGCCGAGGCCTGCCGGGGCGCTCGCCTTGCGCGGGAGGAGGGGCGGGCGGGGCGGGCGCACGCGCGGGGCGAGGACCCCGGCGTAGAGCCGCTCCTGCCGCGCGTCCGCGGCCTCCGCACGAAGCTGAGGAGCTTGAGGGCGCGCCGCTTGCGCCGCAGCGCCGCCGCGTCGGCCCGCGCGATGCTCGCGATGTGCCGCGCCGCCGCCCCCGGCGCGATCTCTGCGCCCGGCGGCCTCAGAGGAGGCCGGCGCGGCGGGCGCGGCGGGTGCGCGCGGTCGAGGGGAGGAGGGCGTCGGAGCGGGGCGGGGCGCCGGGGCGGGAGATGGCGCCGAGGAGGGCCCGCACGAACTCCACGTACATGTCCTGCGCCCCCGCCTCAGCCCGCTGGCGCCCCGCGGGGGCGGCGCGGGGCCGGCGGGGCTCGCCCGCGAGACGCGCGTCGTCCACAGGTCGATCGCCTCGAAGACCGACCGGAAGAAGCGCTCGCGGCCCATCGTCTCCCGCCCCATCCTGCCCCCGCGCCACGCCCGCTCGGCCCCGCGCGGCGCGGCGAGGCGGGGAGCGGAGCAGGGCGCACGAGTCGAGGGCCCAGTCGTCGGCGGCGGCGCGGGCGGCGCCGGCCTCGGACCAGGCCTCCGTGAGGGCCCGGTAGAGCGCCCCGTGCTGCGCCCCGCCGCCCCGCTCGCCACCCGCCCCAAAGGCCCCCCGGCGGGGCACGCACCAGCCGCGCGAACTCCTCGAAGCCGATCTCGCGGCGCCGGCCGGCGGCGAGGCGCCAGAAGCGCGCCAGCAGGCCACGCACTTCCGGGTCGAACCGGATGCTCTCCCTGGCGCGCCCCGTCAGCGCGCGCCCCACACGGGCACCGCCGGCCACGCACCGCAGGCACAGAGCCACGTCGCTGTGGATCGCTGGGTCGAACTCCTCGGCGTTCGCGTCTCGATCTCTCGGAAGTCCTGTCTCGGGATCCGGAGGGTGTGGCGCATTGAACTGGACTCGCAGGGACCAGATCAGGTCGGTCTCCTCCGTCGCCGGGCCTGTCGCGGGCAGCGAGTGCCGCCGCACGAGAAGGCGCTCCGTGTCCAAAGGAGGGGCTGGCTGAGCCGGCTCCTCGGCCGGCGGGACTTCCGCTGTTGAGGGTAGCGGTGCCGCGGAAATCGATGCCGCTGCGGATGCAGCCGCGGCTCGCATCGAGAGGGCTCGTTTAGTTCTCACGGGCCGCTCAGCGATTTCGAGCACGTCGTGCTCCTGGATTGTAGCTATCGATGCCATTTCTCTTGCTTTACTTAAGGCCGGTTGCTGGGCAGCTGAGCCGCCCTGGCCAGCCGCCGTTAGCTAGAGCCTGCTCACCCTGGCTTAGCAAGCCTGGCAGCCGCCTTTAGCTAAAGAGTGCGCTGGATGTCCCAAGGCCGACTCATTCTACAAGGCTGCGCGAGGCCAAGGCCCTACGCCTGCTGCACCAGCCAAACAAAAAAACAAAAAACAGGGCTAGGGGCAACGACTTGCCCGAGTACAACAAATCGACAAGCCGACCGACGGGCGGCTTCCAGAGGGGATGCATGCGCCTTGATTGAGAGCGGAAATGGTGTCGGGATTCCGGCCCATTATCGTCGATCCGGCCAGTCCGGCCGAGCCCCGACCGAGCCAAACCGACAGCCGCAGCCTCAAAGTTATGAATGGCCAGCACCGGCAGCACGAGCACAGCTCGCCATCAATCACCGTAAGCGACGCCGACTGCAACGAACCGGCCGGAAGCGCGGTTCCAACCAGTAAGCTCGGCCACGCACGGTCGACAGTCCGGAGGCGCTCAATCGACTCTTCAGGACATACTAGCACCTTGAAACCGAGAAATAACCACGCCTTCAGGACTCCGAGTCCCCCTCTCATTGTTCGGCAAAGCTCGGAGTCGAAGGCCGCGGTCGCACCCGCGGAGCGGATCGCACCAGCCGCGGCAAGGTCACCGGCAACAAACCCGCATATCATCCATCCAACGCCCCGGAAGCTTAGCTGGCCGGAGGTTGATGTGAAGTTCGACTCTCCGCCCGCCCCGCGAATATCGGCACGATCCGCCGCGGTTCTCTGTGAGTCTCTTTCTTCTGCGAACTTTGACCCTTCGAAATTCCGGTCGGCGCTGAAGCCCGCGGCGCAGCGGTGTTTGTGGCCACGCAGCTTGCGATCCTGCGGACGCTTGCGGAGCGAGGAGGGCTCAGCTCCGGAATGGTGCTGCTGGCCGCCGTCGTGCTCGCGGCCGATGCCCTCGTGCTTTATATGATCGCCGGAGATCTCCTGGCCGCCGCCGCGCCCTGTGGCGCCCGCTCCTGCGCTCGGGTGCGGCACCCCCGGACCGCCTCTGCTCCTTGCCTGCGAGCGCAGCCCTGCAGGGCAAAGCTGCAACGGGAACGCTGTGTGCCGCTGCGGCCGCGGTGGAGACAAGGTGCGCGGGCGGGCCGGGGGCGTCGGCTGCCGGCGGGGCTGACGGGGCGCGGCAGCTACAAGAGCGAGCTGCAGGCGGCGCGGCGGCTGGCGGAGGAGAGCGAGGAGAGCGCGCGCTCGTTGCAGCTCGCCACCCGCGAGGCGGCGGTCGTCTGCGGTGCGCCGTCCGCCCTCCCCGGGGCCGCCAGCCGGGGCCGCCGGGGCCGCTGACGGCGGCCGCAGACGAGCACGGTAGCGTCGTCCACTGGAGCGAAGCCGCCGAGCGCCTGCTCGGCTGGCCCGGTGCGCCCCGCCCCGCCCGCCTCGGGCCCCGCCCGCCGGGGCCTGGGGCGAGCTGGCCGCGCAGCGTCGGAGATCGTCGGGCAGCACTTCGCCGCCGTGCTGCCGCGCCTCCAGCGCCGCCGCGGGTGCCGCCGGCCGCCCCCGCACCCGGCCTCGCCGCGCCCGACCGAGGCGGCGGGGCGCAGGTCGGGGCAGCAGGATGCGGGCGAGCTCGGCCCCGCGCCCCTCGACGGCGAGGAGGGCCAGACCCGCACCACCCAGGTCCGCCCGCACCCGGCCCCGCCCCCGCCCGGCCCCGCGGGGCGGCCGACGCCGACGCGGGGCGGGGGCAGGCGGTTCGGGCGGACGGGAGCGGGGTGGCGGTGAGCGTGAGCTGGCGGCGGGGCCGGGGCGCGGGCGGGCGGGGGGAGGTGACGTACACGCTGGCGGAGGCGGGGCCGGGGCGGGAGGCGGAGGAGCGCGGGCGGGCGTACCTCTCGCTCACGCGCGACGCCGTCATCGCCATCGACGGCGAGTCGCGCGTCGTCGTCTTCGACGGCTGCGCCGAGGCCATGTTCGGCTGGACCGCCGCCGAGATCGCCGGCAAGCCCCTCGCGCTGCTCATGCCGCCGCCCTTCAACGAGATCCACGACCGCCTCGTGGAGCGCTTCATCCGCACGGGGGCGCGCCGCTTCCGGGACATCGTGGAGGTCTCGGCCAAGCGGCGCTCGGGGGACGTCTTCCCCGTGGAGGTCGGGGTGGCGCGGGCGGCGATCGGGGGCCGCGAGGTCCTCGTGGGCGTCCTGCGGGACATCTCCAAGCGCAAGGAGAGCGAGCGGCTCCTCGCCCTCGAGCGCCGCCGCACCGAGCACCTCACCGCCGCCCTCCTCCCCGCGCCCCTCGCCCGCGTCCGCCCCGCCCCCGCCCCCGCCCCCGCCCCCGCCCCCGGCTGACGGGGGCGGGGCGGGCAGTCGCTGCTGCAGGGCGGGGAGGAGGGGGCGGGGCGGTGCGGCGCTACCGGGAGGCCTCGGTGGTCGCCGTGCGCGTCTGCGGCCTCGAGGAGGCGGAGGCCGCGGGGGCCGACCCGGGCCCCATCGCCGCCGCCCTCGACGACGCCATGGCCGCCCTCGAGCGCTGCGTCGAGCAGCGCTACCGCGGCAAGCTCGAGCGCCTGCGCGGCGGCGTCGACTCGCTCCTCGTCCTCGCGCCCGAGCGCGGCGCCCTCGAGAGCGCCGCGAACCTCGCCCTGGACCTCACCTCCGTCGCCAAGAGCGCCCGCCTCCCCGACGGCCGCCCCGTCGAGCTCCGCGTCGGCATCCACACCGGCCCCTGCCTCGCCGGCGCGCCCGCCCCGCCCCCGCCCCCACCCCGCCCGGGGGGCGCTGAGAGCGGGCGGGGCGGGGGGGCAGGGCTGGTGAGCCGGAAGCGGATGCTGTTCGAGGCGTGGGGGAGGGGGTGGAGGGGGCGCGCCGCATGGAGGCCCTCGCGCCGCCCCGCCGCATCGCCTGCTCCCCGCCGTCGAGGAGCGCCTCCGCGCCCGCGGCTTCACCTTCGAGCCCGGGGCCCCGCACCCGCCCCGCCCCCGCCCCGCCCCCGCGGCCCCCGCCCCGGCCGTCGCCCCGGCGGCCGCGCCCGGCGCCCCCGCCCCGCCCCGCCCCGGGGCGAGCCGGCGTGCTTCTTCCTCGTGCGCTCGGAGCACCTGGCGGACCTGCTGCCCCTCGCGCACCGGCCCATCGCCTCGGGCCCGGCCCTCCTCGAGCCGCCCCCGCCCATCTCGACCTCGCGGCGGCCCTCCACGGCGCCGCCGGACCCGTCGGAAATCGCGGCGGTGGTTGCGGCGGCGGCCGAGGCGCTGGCGGCGGAGCTGCGCGGGCCCGAGATGATCCCCGACCACGTCGACCTCGCCTCCATCGTCCGCCCCGCCCGCCCGCCCGCCCGCCGCCCGCAGCCCGCCCCGACGCGCTCCGCCGCCCCCGCAGATCGACGACCCGTGCCTGTGCACGTGGCGCATCCCGGCGGAGCGGCACGAGGAGTTCCTGCACGCGATGCTGCACGGCCTCCGCCTCGACTCCCGCTTCGGCATCACCCGCACCGTCCTCCGCCCCTTCCTCTCCGTGCGGCCCCGCTCGGCCCGCATACGCCGCGCTCGCCCTCCGCCGCGTGACGCCCGGCGCCGCAGGCGGTGCGGCAGCTGTACAGTCCCGCCCCCTTCCACGGCTTCCAGCACGCCCTCGACGTTTGCCACTGGTGCGTCGCCCGCCTCTCCGGCCGCTCGGCGCACCCTGATCCGCCCGCAGCATGTACGTCATGATCCGCCTGCTCTGCAACCGCCGGCGGTACCTCGCGCCGGTGCGCACCCGGCCCGCCCACCCCGCCCGGGGCCACCCCGCCGCCTCCGGGTCCAACCGTCGGGCGCAGGAGGACCAGCTGGCGTGCATCGTGGCGGCGCTGTGCCACGACCTGAGCCACCCGGGGACCACGAACCTCTTCCAGGGGGTGCGCCTTGGCCGCGGGGCGCCGGGCCGCGGGGCGCTCGGTGGGGTGGGCCGCGAGGCGACGCGGGGCGGGGCGGGCAGGCGACGCGCTCGGAGGCGTTCCTCAAGTACGGGCCCGTCTCCACCCTCGAGAAGATGCACGTGCGCGCCGCTTGCGCTCGAGCCCGGGCCCCGCCCCGCCCCGCCCCGCCCTTTCCTCCCCTGCGCGGCCTGAAAGCTGCGCCGCGCAGCTGCACTGCGCGCTGCAGCTGCTGGAGCTGGAGGGGGCGGAGGCGGCAGAGGACGAGGACCTGGTGCGTGCGGGGCCCGCCGCCCCCGCCGCCGCCCCGCCTTGGGCGCTGAGGGGGGCCGGCGCAGGCGTACGGGCACGAGTACGACGACTCGACGGCGCCGCAGCGGCCGCGGGACCCGTTCGCGGCGCCGGCCTCGCACCAGAGCCGGCGGGAGCGGGGCCTGGAGCGGGGCCGGCGGCGGGCGTACAGCCTGGAGCTCGAGGCGCCGCCGGTGGTGGACCTGGGGGACGCCCCCTCGCCGGCGGCCTCGGAGCCGCGCGAGGAGGGCGACGAGGCCTCGCCCCGCCGCTGGCGCCCCGAGCGCGAGCGCGAGCGCCGGCGCTCCCTCGAGCGCGCGCCTGTGTCCATCCCGCGCAGCGCGACGCCCTCGCCGCAGCCCTCGCGCGACGGCGACGGGCAGCGCGCGCCGATGCGGGACGGGCGGCGCGCCTCGCTCGCCTACGTCCGCGGCATCCCGCATGGCCGCTCCGCCGCCCCGGGCCTGGGGCGCACCCCGGAGAGCCCGCCCCGCTCCACCTCCCCTCCCGCGCCCTCTCCCCGCCGGCCCAGCGCCCCCTCGAGCCCGCCCTCCGCGCCCTCCGCCCCGCCGCCATCCTCGACCGCCTGCGCCCCGCCAGCGCGCCCGCTTCCGGGCGATGCTGCGCGCCCTCGTGCTCGCCACGGACGTGACGCGCAACGCGTCGTACATCCGCGAGTACGCGCGCTCGTTCCCGGCCGGCTCGCCCCCCGAGGCCGCCATCTCGAAGCTGGGCGGCGGCTTCTCGTTCCAGGAGGCGCGCCTGCTCGGCGAGATGATGATCAAGTGCGCCGACCTCTCCAACGCCGCCCGCGGCTTCGACAACGCCATCTACTGGTCCCGCCGCCTCCGCCAGGAGTTCCTCCGCCAGGGCCGGTCCGCCCGCGCCTCCCCGCCCCGGCGCCGCTGCGCGCGCCCCGGACCTGAGGCGTGCGTGCGGGGGCAGGCGGGAGGTGGCGCTGGGTTTCAAGGTGTCGCCGGGGATGGACACGAAGGGGTCGGCGTTCGAGCAGCAGCTGGCGTGGGCGGAGGGCCAGCTCTTCTTCTTCCGCGTCATCGTCATCCCCCTGTACAAGACCATCGCCGAGGGCCTCCCCGAGCTCGGCGTCTACTACAACCAGGCCCGCCCCGCCCCGCCCGGCGGCCCCTGCCGCGGCCTGCGCTCGGGCGGCCGGCTGAGGCGGGGCGGGCGGGCGGCAGGTGATGGCCAACTTCGGGCGGTGGCAGGCGACGGCGCGCTGGAAGCGGACGTGCGCGTCGGTCATCGCCGGCCTCCGCGCCATGCGCCGCACCGCCGCGCCCCCGGACGACACCGTCTTCCCCGTCTGACGCCCGGGGGGCCCCGCGCCCGCGCCGGCCGTGGCGAGGCGCGCCCCTCCCCGCAACCGCGCGCACCCCGCCCCAGCGACCCCCCCCCTGACTCCCGGCCCCCGCAGGCTCCGCTGGTAACCCCCTCGACCCCCATATTTCTCCATGACTAGCATACGTACGCGTACCCTGTGAAAATCCTGAGCGTGAAACTGGGCTAGAGTCCGTAGCAGGCAGAGGGGTACGTGAACTAGGGCTAGTTCGCAACACCTGTCCTGGGTACGGCAGTCTGGCCTAGGGTACGCGAAGCAGGGGAGAGGCAGGACCAAGGCGCCGTATACATAGGGTAGGGTCGGGTGGGAGAGCTCGAGGCGCGACGGCGCACTCGGGGTACAACAACTGAAGAGGGGCGGGCAGTCGTGCCTCGGGTACAGCTGCTCTACGTCTACTCGCGGGTTGACCTAAGTAAACTACTTTACTATCAATCAACCCTAGCGAGTTTACTCTTAGCAATAGAGGGTACACTCCCGCAGTGCTGTGAGCTCTGCGTCGCTAGCATGGTCATATGCTAATCTAGTATATGCATACACAACTCGAAATGGGTGCCAAGAAGGGGACTGCCTCGGGCCTGTGAAAATCCTGAGCGTGAAACTGGGCTAGAGTCCGTAGCAGGCAGAGGGGTACGTGAACTAGGGCTAGTTCGCAACACCTGTCCTGGGTACGGCAGTCTGGCCTAGGGTACGCGAAGCAGGGGAGAGGCAGGACCAAGGCGCCGAGGCGGGCGGCGGCTGCGAAGTGGGCGCCGCGCGCTGGCACCCATGGAGAGAGGTGTGTGATGAATGAAGGTCAGCTGGAGGGCACTGCGGCTGGGGGCGCGTGGCTGCTGGCGAGGAGGAGGCCCCGCTGGCGGCGGACGAGCTCGGGGCGCGCACGGATGTACAGCTGGAAAGCGTCGGACCGCCAGCGGCCGAGGAGCTGGATAGCGTAGTCAGGGAGGCCGGCCTCGAACGCCGCGGTGGCGGCGCCGATGCGGAAGCTGTGCGGCAGCAGGGGGTCGGCTGCGTAGCCGAGGGCGTGGAGCCAGTTGCGGAGGGCGGCATGCAGCTCCGAACGGGTCAGCGGCTGGCCGGTGGCGGCATGTGCGAAGATGTAGGCGTCAGGGCGGGCGGGGCCCGTCCAGGAGAGGGCGAGGGCCTCGAGGGCGCAGTGAGCGCACTCCAGGCCGCCGACATGGGAATGTCGACGTCACAGCCCTGGCCTCGCTGATCGGTCTTCGACTTCTTCAGGCGGAGGCGGGCGAAGCTCTCGCCCTCGTCCGTGAAGAAGCGGAGGTCGCGGCGCTGGAAGAGCCGGGCCGGGTCGGGCACAGGGAGGCGGACAGCACAGACCTCGCTGCAGCGGAAGAAGCCGAAGAAGGCGGTGGAAAAGGCGGCCCAGAGGAGCCGCGTCTCAGGTGACGGGTGGGCGGCTGCATACTGGGCGAGGTCACTGAGCTGTCCGCGCGTGATCGGGTCGCGGCAGAGTTTGGGGCGAGGGTCGGCCACGCGGGCGATGCCCTCGAGGAGCCGGGCGAGGCGCGGCATGGAGCCCCAGAAAGTGCTGAAGCCGGAGTCGACGTGCAGCGACTGCACGGCCGTGATGTACGTGCGGATGGATGGCGGGGCGACGCCGCCACGGCGGAAGAGGTGCGCCGCGAAGAAGCAGAGTGTAGCCTCCGACGCCGGCAGGACCGAGCCCTGCCTGTCGTGCAGACCCCGCTGGAGGCAGAACTCGATGAACTCGCGCTGCGGGTACGAGTTCGTCGCCGGCATGCAAAGATGCGCCTCTAGCTAGCTATATAGCTGTCAAGTGTAGATTTTATTTTGTTTTATGATTATCGCGATCATCCCTGCAATCCGGCCCGAGTTGTCTCTCGACGTCCCGCGGCTGCTTGCCGCAGTGCATGGATTGCCAGCCCCACGGGCCAGGTGCGAGGCCTTGACTCATCATGGCATGATCAGTACTAGTGACCTTCAAGGCTTGAGGGCTGAGGGTGGCCTGGGCCTGCATCAAAGATCCGATGATCGCATCATAGACACTGCGCGGTATGCCATGATGAGCATGACTGCGGCATGCCCGGCTGCGCAGTGCCACGGTGCCAATGATGACTAGTACACTGTACTCAGTGACTCTCAGAGTCTTAAGCTTAGCGCTAGTGCAGGATCTCTGAGTCAGATTTCAAGTTTCAAGTTTCTCCCCCTTTACTAAATTAATTTTGTGATTTCTTGCTCATCGATTCGAAATGATAATCAAGTTTGTTTTCAAGTTTCCCATGCCATGATGACGGCCCGGCCGCGGCCATCCGATGATCAATTTGTTCCTGATGCACGGTCATGCCGCGTGCACCATGGCCATACTCCCGGTCCCCTCAGCTTGTCCAAACCCACCCTAGGCCTTCAAGATCACAATTGCAAGCCCCACCCCTGCTCCCGGAGTCCTGAAGAAAATCTGTGTTGAAGACCCCTCACGCAATGCCAGCACGTAGGGGCTCTGGAACCTGGTTATAATTATACGTTTACTAGACTAGTATAATGTAAATTATAGTGTAGCTAGAGCCACATGCATGGTTGACTGAGACTGCTCGCACTGCCAGGCTGCCTCTATACTATGATAATATGTTAGATACAGCTTAGATTATAACTGAGTAATCCTAGACCTCATGATCAAAGCTTCGGGCGTGTAGATCTAGCAGTATAGATCTAGACGAACAACGAATGCAAGGCTACTAGCCAACTTACTGTACTACGGTGATGTAAGATAGTATGCACAATCCAAGAGCTAAAGCAGAGATCTGAAAGCGGAAAGTTAAGTGTGCTCACAAGTTACTATTGAAAATCTATCGTTGCATAAAGAGAGGCCGCAGCATGCGAGGGCCCATGCGAAACGAGGGCAAAGAAGATTCCAATGCAAATTGTTAATTTTATAATTATAAGCGGAAGGAAGATCTAAGACGTGCCCCTGCGCCGGGTCGCAGGCCCGGATGGCGGTCGTAACATCGATCAGAGGCGGTGGGCGTCGAGGAGGCCGGTGAGGCGGTTGAGGAGGGCGCGCTTCTGGAGGGCGGCGCCCCCGGCCCCCTCCACCGCCTCCTCGAGCTCCGCCCGCCCCGCCCCCGCCCCCGGCCCCGCCGGCGCCTCGGGCCTGGAGAGGCGGGGCGGGAGCGGGGCGGGGCGTGCGGGGCGGGGCCCGAGGAGCTCCGCGAGGGCCGACAGCGCGCACGCGTTGAACTCGACCTCTGCGGCCCGCCTCAGCGCCCAGCAGCGGGGCGGGGCGGGGCGGGGCGGGCGGACCGTGCCAGGGGCGGAGGGCGGCGTCGGGGGCGGCCGGCCAGGCGCCGGCGGCGAGGAGGGCGTGGTCGGGGGCGAGGCGGGGGCCCGCGGTCGTGATCCGCGCGGCGAGGGCGAGGAGGAAGAGGGAGGCGGGGCAGGCCGGCAGCCCGTGCTCGGCGGCGAGGAGGCGCGCGGCGGGGGCGAGGCCGCGGCGGCCCATCTCCTCCGCCACGCTCCGCGCCACGATCACCAGGCTCCGCTCGAAGGCGTCCCGCCCCATCCCGTGCCGCTCCCGCCCCGCGTCCGACCGCCAGTTCGCCTGCCCCGCCGCCTCAGCGCCTGCCCCGGCGCGGCGCGGGCGGGGGCGGGGCGCACGGCGGCGAGGGCGCGGGCTTCGGAGAGGCGCCACGCGGAGGCGAGCGCCGGCGGCGTCAGCGCCCGGTGCAGGCCTGCGCGCGCGGGCGGCCGCTCAGCGGGGCCGGCGGGGCCCGGGGCCGGCGGGGCCGGGGCGGGGCGGACCGAGGTGAAAGGCCTCGTACTGGGCGTAGTCGAGGGCCGGCGCGAGGCGCGGGCCGCGCGGGCAGAGCGCCTCGGGGGCGCCCGCACGCCGGCGAGGGAGGCGCGCCATATGATGGCCGTGGCGCGCGCGGCGAGGCGCGGCAGCCCGGCGAAGCACGGGTTCAGCGCCGCCTCCTCGCCCTCCTCGCTCAGCAGCGACGAGCGCCGCCGCCGCGCCCCGGGCCCCGGGGGCGAGCCGAGGGAGGAGGCGGAGGGGCGGCGGGACGGGGGCGAGTGGGCGCGGCCGGAGGAGTCGGAGCCGCGGGAGGGCGGCCGGAGCTCGGGGAGCTCGAGGGGCTCCTCCTCAGACGAGGCGGCGCTCGAGTCGCCGTCCAGGCCCAGCACCAGCGGGCCCTCCGGCCCCTCCAGCGGCGGCAGCGAGCCCCGCGCCGCCCGCACCGCCACCGCCCGCAGCCGCTTCGGCTTCTCGTCCAGCGCGGGGGGAGCCGGCGCCGCGCCCGCCTCGGCCGGCGGCTGCTCGGCGGGCGCCACCGCGCCGCCCCGGGAGACGCCCTCCCGGATCTTCTGCACGAAATTCAAGTTTTTCCTAATGAAGTCCATCGTTCCCTGCGCGCCCGCCCCTCATGATCAGCACGCGGCCCTCCGCGCGGCTCTGATCGGATGCGCCGGCATCAATATCGCACCGGCCGGCTCCGAAAACGCGCGCCGCCGCCGCCGCTTCGGAAACTCGCCGCAGCTGGAGCAAACTTCAGGGTTCTGCCGCTGGGCAGTCGCAAAGCCGTGACGAGGAGAAACGCTTCAGGCCCAGGCTTGGGAAACTACACGCGCGCCGGCTTGCTCGTTTGTCTCGCGCGCGCGCGCCGATGAAATCTGGAGTAGCTGCTAGGATAGCGGGTGTGCGCCTTCTTCACTTCTAGCACGACACGCTGCTGCGCGGCCGGCTTCTTCTCAAGTCAAGATTTGCGATGCGCGCTCGCAGGAGCGCGGGCGGAAGTAGGCCTCACACTCTGGACGTCCTCGTCCTCGGTTCCGCGCGCTTCTCCGATCCGGGCCGGAGCGCTATAGCTAGCAAAGTACAGGCTCTTAGCGTTAAATTTCGACCGCCGTAGGCTCTTTCCTCCACCGGGCTCCACGTAAAAAAGGGCAAGACCCCTTTTTTCGCGGAACCTCTTTGTGGCAAGTTTGTGGCAACTTTGTGCGCAACTTCGCGTCATGTTGGCGAAGCTCGGAGGCTCGTAGGTATAACGTGTTCCGAACACATTGTACCGGACACACGCGTGTCCGAAATCCGGATCCGAGATCTAGAAGGGCGCGATGTCGACGTCGCCTTGGTCCCCGAATTTCAAAGAACGAGAAGGCCGAATTCGCGATCAAATTCGAAGTCTTTAGCTAGCTACCGATAGGAGCGACGTCGACCGCGATGTCGCCGCGCCCGCCGGCATCGCGAGCTCGACGCGGCGGACCCGCCGGGCCGACGCCCTCGCACAGGCCGCGGCCTACAGGCCTACCGCCGCGCGCGGCGGCCGAATTTTCGAAGCTGTACAACCGTGTACAATCATAAATTAAATTGAAGATGGCGGCGCCTACATGCGAACAAGAGCAATTCCGAAGCCTAATTACTCGAAACAGCGCTACGTTTCCCAATACTATGATAATTTAACGCGAAAGGGAGGCGGGTGGTAACTGGCCATGGGGCGGCTGGCGGCGGCGGTCAGGTGGAGGGGCGACGGGCGCCGCGATCGAGGAGGCCGGTGAGGCGGTTGAGGAGGGCGCGCTTCTGGAGGGCGGCGCCCCCGGCCCCCTCCACCGCCTCCTCCGCCAGCGCCTCCCGCGGCGCCTCGCGATCGGGCGTGGAGAGGCGGGGCGGGAGCGGGGCGGGGCGTGCGGGGCGGGGCCCGAGGAGCTCCGCGAGGGCCGACAGCGCGCACGCGTTGAACTCGACCTCTGCGGCCCGCCTCAGCGCCCAGCAGCGGGGCGGGGCGGGGCGGGGCGGGCGGACCGTGCCAGGGGCGGAGGGCGGCGTCGGGGCGGCCGGCCAGGCGCCGGCGGCGAGGAGGGCGTGGTCGGGGGCGAGGCGGGGCCCGCGGTCGTGATCCGCGCGGCGAGGGCGAGGAGGAAGAGGGAGGCGGGGCAGGCCGGCAGCCCGTGCTCGGCGGCGAGGAGGCGCGCGGCGGGGGCGAGGCCGCGGCGGCCCATCTCCTCCGCCACGCTCCGCGCCACGATCACCAGGCTCCGCTCGAAGGCGTCCCGCCCCATCCCGTGCCGCTCCCGCCCCGCGTCCGACCGCCAGTTCGCCTGCCCCGCCGCCTCAGCGCCTGCCCCGGCGCGGCGCGGGCGGGGGGCGGGGCGCACGGCGGCGAGGGCGCGGGCTTCGGAGAGGCGCCACGCGGAGGCGAGCGCCGGCGGCGTCAGCGCCCGGTGCAGGCCTGCGCGCGCGGGCGGCCGCTCAGCGGGGGCCGGCGGGGCCCGGGGCCGGCGGGCCGGGGCGGGGCGGACCGAGGTGAAAGGCCTCGTACTGGGCGTAGTCGAGGGCCGGCGCGAGGCGCGGGCCGCGCGGGCAGAGCGCCTCGGGGGCGCCCGCACGCCGGCGAGGGAGGCGCGCCATATGATGGCCGTGGCGCGCGCGGCGAGGCGCGGCAGCCCGGCGAAGCACGGGTTCAGCGCCGCCTCCTCGCCCTCCTCGCCCAGCAGCGACGAGCGCCGCCGCCGCGCCCCGGGCCCGGGGGCGAGCCGAGGAGCAGGCGGAGGGGCGGCGGGACGGGGCGAGTGGGCGCGGCCGGAGGAGTCGGAGCCGCGGAGGGCGGCCGGAGCTCGGGAGCTCGAGGGGCTCCTCCTCAGACGAGGCGGCGCTCGAGTCGCCGTCCAGGCCCAGCACCAGCGGGCCCTCCGGCCCCTCCAGCGGCGGCAGCGAGCCCCGCGCCGCCCGCACCGCCACCGCCCGCAGCCGCTTCGGCTTCTCGTCCAGCGCGGGGGGAGCCGGCGCCAGGCCCGCCTCGGCCGGCGGCTGCTCGGCGGGCGCCACCGCGCCGCCCCGGGAGACGCCCTCCCGGATCTTCTGCACGAAATTCAAGTTTTTCCTGATAAAGTCCATCGTTCCCTGCGCGCCCGCCCCTCAGCACGCGGCCCTCCGCGCGGCTCTGATCCGATGATCGGATGCGCCGGCATCGCACCGGCCGGGTCCGGCTCCGAAAACGCGCGCCGCGGCCGCCGCCGCCGCCTAGCCTTCGCTTCAGAAACTCGCCGCAGCTGGAGCAAACTTCGAGGTTCTAGATCTGCCGCCGGGCAGTCGCAACGCCGTGACGAGGAGAAACGTCTCAGGCCCAGCCCTTGGGAAACTAGTGCTACGCGCGCCGGCTTCCGAAGTTCTCGAGCTCGTTTCGCCGCTTGCAAAGGATCCGTGCGCGCGCACGCAGATGAGATATCGGATCTAGTGCAGCTGCTATAGCTAGGATATGTACGTAGCGGCCCGGCCGGCGGGCCGCGGCCGGGAGCGATGCGAAGCGGGCGCTACCGTGTAATACTTAATTACCGCGCCACAAATTACTGCGTTCTAGAATTTCTGCGCCGGCAGGCGCTTTAGCGCGGTACCGAATTACTGCGTTCTTATCAATCCGCCCATAGAAAAGTGTTAACAAAAGACATTTATTGCGCTACCAAATTACTGCGTTCTAAAACTTTTGAGCGCAGTAATATGGTAGCGCAGTAGTTATGTCAGCGCGGTAATTAAGTATTACACGGTAGCTAGCGCTGGCTGCGCGCATGCAGCGCTAGGCTCCCGCCGCTAGCGACGAGCCTAGCTATAGCGTCCGAATTGAAGTTTCGAAGGTCGTACCCCAATTAATTCCGGTACCAGTGTACGCAGGCTCTTTCTCCACGCCATTGACGAAGTTCCGAAAACTTCGAAAAACACCTTTCTCTGAGGCTCTTTCTCGCCGTTTCGCGTTCTGCAGAGATCGGGGACGAGATACGTGGTACGTACCTAGAAAGAGGCTCTGATATCGATCTGGACTCGGAGGCTCGGCGAAATTCGAACTCTATACCCCGGTCCGGTCTAGCTGGGGTAGTCGTAATCATGACGCAACTAGTTCTGCGCAACTGCACGCCGCCACGATCACATGCCATGATGTACTGTGTTGAATTATGCTAGCGCTAGATCTAGATGGGCCTCAGCGGGCTTCGCGGTCGCGGGGGGCCTGGCCAGGGGGGGAGGTGCCGCGCCCTCCCGCGCCGTTAACCGCAGGCGTGGCGGCGGCGGCGGCGGCGGCGCGGGCGCGGGCGGCGGCGAGGGCCTCCAGCAGGTGCGCCTCCTGCCGCGCCACCAGCGCCACCGTCGCCTCCCGCTCCTGCCGGCCCCCGCCCCGCCTCAGGCCCCGCCCGCCCCCCGCCCCGCCCGCCCGCCCGCGCCCGCGCACCGGGCCGCCGGCTGCCTCGGCGTCGCGGCGGACCTGCGGGGCGGTCAGCGGGGGGCGCGGGCGGGGCGGCGGGGGCGGGGCGGGGCGCGCTGTGGCGAGGTACGCGAGCTCGGCGCGCGCCGCCGCCGCCTCGAGCTCCGCCAGCGCCGCCGCCGCCTCCCGCCCCGCCCCCTTCTCCGCCCCCTGCCCCGCCAGCGCCGCCAGCGCCGCCAGGGCGACCCGGGGCGGGGGCGGGGCCGGGGCGGCGAGCTGGCGGGCAAAGCCGTCGAGAGCGGCCCGGTACTCCTCCGCCAGCGCCCGCAGCCGCCCCGCACCGCTGCGAGCTCCCCCTGCGCCCCGGATCGAGCTCAGGACAGGGGCGGGGGCGGGCTGAGGCGGGGCGGGGCGGACCTCGCGGGCGGCGAGCTCGCTCCGGTGGGCGCGCCGCTCCTCCACGAGGCGCCGCCGCGCCTCCTCCTCGCCCTGCCTCCCCGCCGCTCGCCGCCGGCGAGGGGCGGGCGGGGCGGGGCGGGGCGGGGCGGGGCGCGGGGCCGCACGCGGCGGTGGGCGTCGGCGAGCTCGCGCAGCCGCTCCGCCTCCTCGAGCTCGCCCGCCTCCCCGCCCCCTCGCCCCGCCTGCCCCCGCCCCGCTCGCCCGCCTGCCGGCCCGCGCTCGGGCGCGCGGCGGCGTGCGCACCAGCGGCCCTCCTCGTCGCCCTCGTCGTCGTTCTCGTCGGGTAGCCGCCGTCCCCGTCGGGCCGGCGCCGCCCGCCCCGAGGGTCGTCGCCCCCTCGTGGCTCGCCTCCTGCAGGGCGTAGAGGCCGTCGTCGCCCCCGTCCCCCTCCCCCTCCTCCCCCTCCCGCTCCTCCCCCGCCTCCTGCCCCCGAGGCGCCGGCTGCGGCGCCTGCTGCTGCTGCTGCTGCTGCTGCTGCTGCTGCTGGCTGGCGTGCCACCAGGGCCCGCCCTGCGCCATCAGCGCCCGCTGCCGCGCGTACTGGCTCCTGCCCCCGCGTGGGTCAACGGCCGGCCGGGGCGGGTGGCCAGGCGGGGCGCGGACCGGCGGGTGGGCGGCGGGGATGCCGAGGGGCCCGAGGGGCCACGCCGAGTCGGCGCCCGGCCGCAGCTCGCCCGAGCCCGAGAAGCCGCCGCGCAGCCACGCGCCCTCCGCCCCGCGCCCCTCGCCGCCCGCGGTGCCGGCCGCCCCGCGCACCTCCTCCTCCCCTCCTCGCGCCGCTCCTCCTCCTCCTCGCGCTGCTGCTGCTGCTGCTGCTGCTGCTGCTGCTGCGGGCCGCCCGGGGCCCACCGGTCGGGGGCCACCTGGCCTGCGCCCCGCTCGCCCGGCGGGGCGGGGCGAGGCGGGCGGGGCGGGTGGGGCGCGCCGAGGCGGATGGGGGCGTCGTAGGGGTCGGGGTCCAGCTCCGACGCGAACCGCTGTCCCCGCCCCGCGTCGGCGCGTGCCAGCACGAAGGGCCGGGAGCGGGCGGGGGGGCGGGCGGGGCCGGGGCGGACCCAGGCCTTGCCGAGCTGGAGGTCGCGGATGGCGCGGTCGACGGCGATGTCCAGCAGGTGGCTCTTCGCCTGCAGGCCCTGCATCCGCCCCATCTCCTCCTCCAGCGCCCGCCGCCGCCCCTCTTTCAGCCGCCGCCCCTTCCTGCCCGGGCCCCGCCCGCCGCGTTCGCGACGCCCCGCACCGGGCCGCCCCGGGCCGCGCCGGGCGGCCCCCACGGCTGCGCACTTGCGGCTGACGAGGCGGAGAAGCTTGTCGAGCTCCTGCGGCGCTCGCGTCGGGCCGCGCAGGGCCGCGTCGGGCCGGGGGCGGCGCGCACGGCCTGCACGGCGAGGTCCCGCTTCACCTTCAGCGCCAGGCTCTCGTCTGCCACGCGCGCCCCGGGGCCGGCACGCGTCAGCGAGCGCGGCCGGCCGGCGGCGGGCGCGGGGGCCGGGGGCCGGACAGTGCTCGTAGATGTGGTTGACGATCCAGCGGAGGCCCTGGCCGATGCCCTCGTCGTAGGGGTCGCCCTCCTGCGCGAGGGCCACGCAGCCCTGGATGATGTACGTGCACCGCACCTCCCCCAGCGCCAGCCTGCCCCACCCCCGCACCGCGTCGCCACCGGGGCAGGGAGGGGCGGGGCGGGCAGGCCGGCCGCGCGCACCGTTCCTCGACCTCGGCCATCGTGAGCGCCGTCGGCAGGTCCTGCTTGTTCGCCAGGCTGCGCCCCCGGGCCCCGTCGGGCCCCGCGCGTCCCGCGCGCCCAACGCGCCCCTCCCGCCGCACATGGCGATGGGCTTGGTGAAGAAGCGGGGGTCCTGCGGGGACGCTTCGGACCGGGCGGGCGGGCGGGTGCGGGCGGGGGCGGCGGGGCGGGCGGACGGTGACGATCTCGAGGAGGGCGGCGCGGGCCTGCGGGAGGCTCGCGTGGTCGGCGCTGTCCACTACCATGATCAGCCCGTACGACTGCCCCGCCCCCTCAGCGCCCAGTCGCCGCGGCGCAGCGAGGCGCGAGGCCGGCGGCGGGCGGCGGGCGCGCCTCGGCGAGGTAGTTGGACCAGACGGACGGCTCCCGCGCCTTCTCGTCCGCGAGGTCGAACGCGGAGAGCACGTAGTTCAGCTTGTCCCCGTTGCACACAAGCAGGAACGGGTTCTCCCGCTGCGCCCCGCGTCGGCCCCGGGAGCGCCGCCGCCGCACGTCGCCGCGCGGCAGATCGGACCACGAAGGCGCTGCACTTCTGGCGCAGGCCCGGGACGATCGAGGTCTTCCCGGCGTTCACGAGTCCGGTCAGCGCGATGACCACCTGTGCTAGCGCGATGAGCACGGCGCGGCGCCCCAGAGCCGGCCAGCGGCGCGGGCCCGCGGACCTTCTTCACGTTGCTCCGCGTGGTCTTCTTGTCGCCCACGGGGAGGCCCATCTTCTTGAGGATGTTCGAGAACATCTCCGCGACCGGCCGGAGCCGCAGACGGGCCCTCACAGTCGGTGCTATATGTTGAAGCTGCGCATGGGCGCACCGGCAGCCGACGCGCTGACTCGACAACAAAAGAGACTCATGGTTGAGCTGGACAGGCCTCGCTCTGGCTGCTGGAACCAGGCCGCTCTCGCGCGACCGGAATTGGCCCAGCGGTCGGCGCAGCTGCTGGATTGACTCGACTAGCGCTGCGGCGTGTAACCTGGCAGTTAACAAGTCCACACGCGCTAGCTACAGCAGACCAGGAGCTCGAGGCCTGTCAACTGATTTGCGCCCCTACCCCAGCAGGACTTGAGCTAGACACAGAGCCGGCGACCAGACTTGAGCTTGACGGGCTTGACCAATTGCAAGCGCTGGGCCGGGCGCGGCGCCGCCGGGCCGCGGCCGGATCCCCCGCGGCCGGCCCGGCCCGGCCCGCGCCTCAGGGCCTTAAGCTTCAGCTTATATATTGAATTACTAAAGTTACGGCCAATGTCGAGATGCATGTACTCTCTTCATTGGAGCATCATGCTTATTCATATTCATCATCAGAGTCCACGTCGGGGTCCGAGTCCGAGTCGGGGTAGGGCCTGAAAGGGGTCCGCCGGCGCAGCTCGGGATCCCGGACCGCCCGCTCGACCTCGCAGCGGCGCTCCAGGTGCTCCGGGGCCGTGCGCGCGTAGACGTGGATGCCGCCCAGCAGGCGCTGGTGCCCGTGGCGGATGGGGAGGAGCATCGCCGAGACCGCCTCGGGCGCCGCGTAGCGCCAGAGCCGCGGCTCCACGTGGGGCCGGCACGCCGCGAGGTCGAGCTCGACCGAGTGGGGGCGGGCGTGCGGCGGGAGGGGCGGGAGGGCGGCGAGCGGGGCGAGGAGCGCGGCGACCTCCGCGCCGGGCGGGGGGTCGGGGCCGGCGGGGAAGGAGAGGCGGAGGCGGAGGCTCTGCAGGCGGCGGCAGCGGGCGAGGGCAGCCACCTCCCCGGGGGCCGTGCGGGGGTACGAGAGGCGGAGGACGAGCCGCTCGAGCACGGGCGCCGCGGCGGTGAAGAGGGCCGCCCGCTCCCCGGGGTCCCCCTCCTCGCCGTCCAGGACGAGGGAGAGGGAGCGCAGGGCGCGGGTGTGCATGGCCGGCACCGCGCCCGCCAGCGCCGCGAGCGTCTCCCGCTGGACGGCGGCGGCGGCCTCCTCCTGCCCGGCCTGCTCCACCGGGGCCGCGAGGGAGAGGGCGAGGGTCTCGAGGGAGGGCAGGGCGGCGAGGGCCTGGACGGCGGCGGGGCCCGTGCCGGCCTCGTAGAGGCAGAGGCCGAGGCTCAGCGAGCGGAGGCGGCGGAGGGCGGGGAGGCCGCCGAGGGCGCGCAGGGCGCCGCGGTCCGTGAAGGAGAGGTAGCCGCCCCGCAGCCTCGCGGGGTCCAGCCCCAGGGCCAGGCTCTGCAGCGACGTCTGCGGCCAAGGGGCCGCGCTCGGCGGATCGAAAGCGAGAGGCGAGCCTCGGAGGCGGAGGTACAAAGAGCGGCGCACGAGGCGGCAGAGGGCGGCGACGTTCTCCTCGCTCATCTCCCACACGACGCGCCACGCGGCCGCCAGCCTCTGCCCGCCCGCACCCGCCCCGCGGTCAGCCCTGCAGGGAGCTCCAGGGCCCCCAAGAGGGAAGGGGGGGCGGGGGGGGGGGGGGTGTAGGACCTCGAGGGGCGCCCCGGCGTGGGGGCGGGCGGCGGCGCCCTCGGCGACGAGCTCGAAGACGTCGACGGAGGTCGCGTCGAGGTCGTCCAGCGCCCGCAGGTCCAGCCCTGCCCGCCGTCACGGGGGCGGAGGGGGAGAGGATGGGGGGCTGGGGGGTGGGGAGGGCACTGAGGCTGCGGAGGTGGGGCAGGCTGCAGAGGTCGCGGAGATCGTCCCAGCCCCGCTCGTCCAGGAAGTCACGGCCGCAGCGGGAGGCGTACCCCCGGAGCGAGAGCTCCTGGGGGGGCGCTCAGAGGGGGCGGCGGGGCGGGGGTCGGGGCCTGGGGGACCTCGAGGAGGGGGAAGTTGGGGGCGAGGAGGAGGGACATTGCGGCGGCGTAGCCGTCGACGCCGTTGATGCGCCCGCCGGAGCCGGCGCGCAGGCCGAGCGAGCGGAGCCGCGGGAGGGCCCTCGCGAGCTTCGCCAGGAAGCCCACCTCGGGCTCCTCCAATATCGGCTGGGCCGAGAAGCAGTAGCCCGAGAGGTCGAGCAGCCGGAGCGACTGGAAGGGCCGCAGCGCCGCCAGGAGCGGCTTCCACTCGTCGTCGTCCCCTGCGCGGGCGCTCAGCCGAGCAGCGGGCGAGCAGCGGACCGGGAGGAGCGCGCATCCGGCGGGGCAGCGGACGGGCTTAGCGTGCGTGAAACCGATCGCGAGCTCCTCCAGAGTCTCGCGGCAGGGCGCCAGCGCCTTCAGCAGAGCCAGGACGTACTCGCGGCGATCCCTCGGGTCCGCCCGCCGCTCGTCGTAGGTCGGGCCCCGCTCGAGCGGGGCGCAGTGCCGGATGTGGACGGACCGGAGGCCGCGCAGTTTGGAGAGGCAGGCCGCGAGAATCATCGCCGGGCGGTCGGAGTCGTTGTCGATCCACCTATAGCTAGGCCTGTAGCCGGATCTGCAGCGCGGGGCGATGAGCGCCCGAGCGTCAAACGAAGGCCGGCGATAAACGCACTTGCGCAGCCAGAAGTTCAGCTCGTAGCTGTAGCTGAGGTCAGAGTGGCCACACGACGGGATGTCGACGACCAGCGTCCCCAGCCGGACGCCGCCCGAGCGCGATATGCGCCACAGGAGCTTCGAAACTTCGAAGATGTGGAGCGACTGGCGCGGCCGCCGATCCCACCGCACGTCCTCCTCCTCCGGATCCGCCCGCAGCGCCAGCTCCGGCCACTCGGCGCCCTCGACGACCTCCCGCACGCGCCGACTGACGTCCCGCAGGCTGCAGACGCCGTACGCGTCGCGCAGCCCGATAAGCTCGACGATATTTTGCAGGACCGCGTCGGGGAGCGCTTCGAGCGGGCTGAGACTCTCCGGGCGCTCGGACCAGTGCGGCGCCGGATCTGGCGGCTGCTCCGCCATCCGCTTTCGAAACAGCCCTCGCTGCATGCTCGCAAAGTGCACGTGCTACGAAATGTGAAATGCGCACAGCCGCGAGCGCGCTGGAAACGCCGAGCGCACGTGCACTTGTGCTCAGCCAACTAGCTATAACTAGATATATATATAAACGCTGGCGACGTCGAGCCTACAGGCCTAGCGCCACGCTCGAGCTCCCGCCAAAACGTACTACGGTACCCCGCGGCACTGCGGGTGTACCCCACAACCAGCACGCTTGTACCCCGCAACACGCGTAAACGTTGTACCCCACACAACCCGCGGCTGCAACTTCGAATTCACTTTTCTTGAAAGCGTTTAGTTGGCGTTAGCTATAGCTATAGGCTTGAGCTCGAGGGCCCAGCTGCAGGGCTGCCAGGCTGGCCACTGGCCATGGTTCGGGGTGGGGCCGGGAACAGACCTGACCAGCTGCAGTACTGGCCCACTGGGTGAGCCGGTGCACGTAAACGCCGGCCGTGGATATCGATGGCCCGGGCCTGGAGGTCGGTCGACGTCAGGGCCGTCGGATCGGGCTGCAGCCACCGGGCCAGGCGGGCTGCCGCCCGCGGAAGAGGGAGAAGCGAGCGGTGGGGGACTGAGCGGGGGACCGGAGCCCGGCCGCGGGGGGCTCAGGCGGGGGCGGCGGGGCGGTAGAAGGCGTCGAGGAGGGCGGCGAGGCGCTCGACCTCGGCCCCCGTTGTCGCCCACGAGGTGCAGAGGCGGTAGAGGCCGCCCCCGGGGGCGCCCCAGGGGTAGAAGAGCGCGCCGCCCGCCGCGAGCGCCTCCGCCAGCGCCGCCGGCATGTGCACGAAGACCTCGTTGCCCTCCACGGGGTACGCCACCCGCGGCCGCGCCGGCGCCCCAGCGGGGTCCCCGTGCCCCTCGCCGCTGGCCCCGGGGGTGGAGGAGGAGGTCGCCGGCTCGGGCGGGGCGTGCCGGCGGAGGGCGGCGGCGACGCGGGCGGCGGCGGCGTTGGCGGCGCGGGCGTTGCGGAGCCAGAGGTCGTCCGTGAGGAGCGCCAGGAACTGCGCCGCGAAGAACCTGCCCCGCCCGCGCCCCGGGGCTCCGCCTCAGCAGCCGGCGCGGCAGAGCGTGCGTGCGTGCGTGCGGGGCGGGGCGGGGCCGTGGCGGGACGCACCGGGTCTTGGAGAGGAGCTGGGCGCCGCGCTTGTGGCGGAAGGGGAAGTCGGCGGCGAGGCGGGAGCCCTGCGGCCCGCCCGCGAAGAAGACCACCGCCTCCGCCGCCAGCGCCCCGTTCTGCGCCCCGCGCCCCGCCCCGCTCAGCGGCTCGCGTCGGGTGTAGGTGGGAAAGCGCGGGCGAGCGGGCGGGCGGGCCTTGGTGCCGCCGAGGGTGAGGACGTCGACGCCGGCGCGCCAGGTCATGTCCGCCGGGCTGCACCCGACGGAGGCCAGCGCGTTGGCGAAGCGCGCGCCGTCCATGTGCAGGCGCAGGCCGCGCCGCCGGCAGAGCTCGCCCAGCGCCCGCACCTCCTCCACCGTGTACGCCTGCCCCGCGTCGGAGGGGCCCGGCAGCGCTCAGGTGGGGCCATGCAGGCGGCCGCACCGTGCCGTTCTCCGTCAGCTGCGAGATCGAGACCGCCGACGGGGCGTTCCAGTGCGGCGCCTGCCGGCCACGGCCGTCGGCAGGGCGCAGGGGGCGGGGCCGGGGCGGGGGCGGGGGGACCATGGAGTCGTGGGCGTCGAGGGCGGCCTCGAGGGCGGCGAGGTCCAGTATCTTTCCGTCCGCGTGCGGCACGTGGTGCAGCTTGGCCCCGCCCGTGAAGAGCACGGGCGCCCCGCACTCGTCCGTTGTTATGTGCGCCTCCTCCGTGCAGAAGACCGTCCCATAGGGCGGCACCAGCCCCGAGAGCGCCAGCGAGTTTGCCGCCGTCCCCGTGCTGCACAGCCACACCTCCACCTCCTGCCCGCCGCGTGTGAAGCTTAAGCGCGCGATAAGATTATCCTCATGATAAGAACGCGTTGAGCGAGCGAAGCGAGCGATGCGCATCCGCGCTAACCGTTTCAAAGATGCTCGACAGTTTCTTTTTCAGCATTTCGCTGTACTTATCGCCGCCTGCGCTCACATGCGATAGGTGCGCAATGCCTGTACGCGAACGGGCGTACGCGTCCGCGTGCACCGTAACTCGCAGCCCAGCCCGTATTCGCGTCCGCAATCGCTGCCAGGACCTCGGGACATATCGGCGCGACATTGTCACTGCGCGAATGCGCCGCGGCGTGAGCAGCCGCTCGCGTGCCGGGTGCTCGCGCGCCGCGTGCGGTAGTCGAACCTCTTGAAGACCAGCTCGGCTGGCTGATGGGCGTCGGTTTGCATGTATGCGTGCGAGGCTGCGACGCTGTCGTGAATCAACGGCCACGACGTTAACTAGGCTAGAAGAGCGGTCGATGGCGGCAGAGATAGCAGGCCGGCGCTTGCTGCCTGGCGCGCTCAGCTCAATCGCGCCCTACCCCCTCCTCGCTCCCCCCCCCCCACGTTGTGAAGGGTCAAGCGCCGTGGCCAAGCTTGAGCAGACCAACGTGGCAGTGCAGTACCACAGCATCAAAAGCGCAGCAGCGCAGAAGCGAGCAGCGCAGCAGAGAGCGGCACGGGGAATCTTGGCCTTCAGGTCTTGCCCTGAGCTCCGGCTGGCTTAGCGCGACAAGGGAAGTCGTCGCTGAACATCCAGAGAAGCTTCACAGGCGTCCGAATGGCGCCAGCGGCACCGCCGCCAGCGATCGCCGCGGTCATTTTTGATCTGGTGCGGGGTGCTGCAGCGCGTGCTGCTCTTCTTTGATCTGATTTTTGATCTGGTCCACGCCAGGACGGGACGCTGCTGGTGCGGACTGCCGCGCGCGCGGCCCGCTCTGCGACACGCGCTGCACCTCCGCTAACGCGCGCATCAGAACACGGAGCCTTTCTACTATGAGGTCGAGCGCATCATGATTTCGAGGTAGGCCGTGCAGCGTCCGGGCGCCATGCATGGCCGCGTCGAACCAGCGAGCAGGCTCTGCCCCGGGCGCTCTGTCGACGAGGTCTTCTCGGAACTCGTCGGCATCACCGCGCAGGCCACGGCAGAGAAGCTCGTGGCGCACTTCAACCTGAGCCTGAGCCCCGCGCAGTACCTCGCGGTGCGTCCGAGCACGCACAGCCGCGCGCGAGCCCGGCGTGCCTGATCATGGCCGGCGCGCAGGAGCGGGACGAGCTGCTGGCGCAGCGCTTCGCGCGCACGGAGCTCATGCCGGGCGCCCGGCGCCTCGTGGACCACCTCACCGCCCACGGCATCCCCAAGGCCGGCCCCCGCCCCGAGCCGCGCCGCCGCCCCGCCCCGGGGCCCCGCGCCTGAAAGCCGCGCAGGGCGTGGCCACCAGCAGCACGCTCAAGAACGTCAGGTGAGCCCCGCTGCTCCGCAGCCACCCGCTCTCCCGCCTCCCCTCGATGGAGACGGGGCCGCCGCTCCGTCTCTCTTCGCCACCCTCCCTATGGACTGGGCCGCTTACATTGCCTGGCAGGTTGAAGACAGCGTCGATGGCCGCCTGGTTTGCTGCCGCCTTCCCCGTCCTCGTGACGGTGCGGCCCAACGCCGGCCCCGCCCGGGCTGCGCCCCGTCGCCGGCGCGAGGTTCGAGCAGGGGGAGGAGGCGAAGCGGGGCAAGCCGGCGCCGGACATCTTCGAGCTGGCGGCGGACCGGCTCGGCGTGCCCCCCGCCGAGCGCGGCGCCGTCCTCGTCTTCGAGGACTCCGTCGCCGGCCTCAGGGCGCGCCCTCCCCCGCCGCCCCCTCGCGCGCCTCGAGCTCGCGCGCCTGACGCCGGCGCAGGGCGCGAAGGCCGCGGGCATGAAGGCGCGCCCCGCGCCCCTCTGCGCGCGCGCGTGCCGCAGAGCGGGGGCCGACGGGGCGGGCGGGCGGGGCGGGGCGCAGGTGGCGGCGGTGTTCGACGCGCACAACCGGTTCCTGCGGCGGGCGGACTACGCCGAGGCCGACCTCCTCGTCGACTCCCTCGAGGAGTTCACCCCCGAGCGCTGGGGCCTGCCCCCCTTCGGCCCCCCGCCTGCCCCCGCCGCGCCCCCGCGCAGCTAGCGCCGGCTAGGTAGCGGAGCGCGAGGCACCCGTTGAAGATACAGGCAGCATGCGCAGGCCAAACAGACGTCGACAGAGCACCAACTTGCTGCGAACGAAGGGGGGGGTTGGCGCCAGGGAGGCGTACAGGATCGCGTGTGACAGCGGACCGATCCGGCGCAGCATGACGTCGTCGAAGGATGCGAAGGTGCTGCCGGCTCGGGACGTCGCGTTTCGCGCGGCGTTGGCGGGCGGCATCGCCGGCATGGGCAGGTTCGCGGACGCCCTCGCCGCCTTCTCCGGCCGTCCCTCTAGGCGTCCGATGACATTGTACGCTCTGATTGACCGCCCGCCCCAGCAACTTCCTGCTCCACCCGCTCGACACCGTGAAGACCCTCCGACAGCACAACCCGAAAGAGTACGCAGTGCCGAAGAGGGAGAAAGAGCGCGCGTCACGTTCTCTGCAGGTTCAAGGGCACGCTGCGGTCCATGGGCGACATAGTGCGGAAGGACGGCATCATAGCCCTGTATGCGCCGGAGCTCGCACGGATCGACGGCGCCGGCCTCACGCCGCGCCCAGGTATCGCGGCGTTGTCCCCGGCGCGGTCGGCGCGATGCCCTCCTCCATGCTCTACTTCGGGACGTACGAGTGCGTTTCCCGCGCCCCTCGGGTGCCGCCGCGCTCACCGCGGGCCCCGGGCAGGTTCGTGAAGTCGAGCCTGCTGAGGCGCATCCCGCGGGACCGCTTCCGGCAGCTCTCCCCTCTGGCGAACATGGTCTCGGCCGCGTGGTCCGCGCCGCCCCGCGATTTCCCCGCGCGCCGGCCGACGCGCGTGGCAGCGGGAACACGGCGAGCAGCATCATCTTCGTACCGAAGGAGGTGCTCAAGCAGAAGATGCAGGCGGCCG
The DNA here is from genome assembly GCA_004431415.1 of Cyanophora paradoxa. Taxonomy (NCBI): domain Eukaryota; class Glaucocystophyceae; order Cyanophorales; family Cyanophoraceae; genus Cyanophora; species Cyanophora paradoxa. The sequence continues at coordinate 162,239 of QPMI01000180.1, read as the reverse complement.
GGGCGGCGGTGGCGACGGCGCAAGTGGCGGCGGTGGCCGGCCCGCCGGCGGCCTCGCTCGGGGCGGTGCTCGCCGCGACGATCGAGGCGGAGGGGATCTCTGGCCTCTACCGCGGCTACGCCTCCACCCTCCTCCGCAACGTGCCCCGCCCCGCCCCGCCTCCGGGCGCAGGCGCGGGCCTCACGCGCCGTAGATCCCCTCGACGGCGCTCAACTTCTGCGCGTACGAGCAGCTCAAGCTCGCCATCATCTGGCGCCGGCACCTCGTGCGCACGCCGCCGCGTGCCGCGCCTGCGCGGCGGCGGCCGACGCGGGAGCAGCGGCGGCGGCGGGAGCGGGAGGAGGCGGGGGAGGAGGGGGAGGAGGCGGCGTACGAGGAGCTGGTGGACGTGCGCGGCCGCGAGCTCGCCCCCTGGCAGCACACCGCCATCGTCCGCCCCCCCCGCCCCGCCCCGCCCCGCCCCGTCCCGCCTCGCGCTGCCGCCGACGCGGGGCGGGGCGCAGGGCTGCGCCTCGGGCGCCTTCTCGGCCTTCCTGACGACGCCGATGGACGTCGTCAAGACACGCTTCGCGACGGGCCGCATCGCCCGCGGCACCTCCATCTCCGGCGTCCGCCCCGCCCCGCCCCGCCCCGCCCAGCGGCCCGCCGACGCTGCTCGGCGCGCAGGCGCTGCGGCAGGTGGCGCGGGAGGACGGGGTGCGGGGCGGGCTCTTCGCCGGCCTCAACTCGCGCCTCCTCTGGAGCTCCCTCTTCTCCGCCTGCGCCTTCCCCATCTACGAGCGCGCCAAGTCCCTCCTCTTCGTCTCCTCCGCCCGCCCCGCCACCGCGGCCCCCGCCGCACCGCGCCCCGCCCCTCCTCCGGCCCCGCCCGCGCCCCCCGCGCCGCCTTCCTCGCTTCCCGCCCCGCCCACGCCTCCCCGCGCGCCCCGTGGGCCCCGCCCCGCGCGCCCCGAACGGTGGCGGCGTCTGCCCGGAGGCGCTTCGCGGCCGCCCCGGCGGCGGGGCCGCGCCGCAGCCGGCGGACGGCTGCCCCGCCCCCGACCGGCGACGTCCTCCTCCTCGAGCTGTAGCATGTGGCCCCCGCTCCTTACCGCCCCCTCCTGCCCCCCTTCCCAGCACTTTCCCCCGCCCCACCCCCTGCTCTCTTCCGCGCCTGGCCCTGTTGCCCGAACGCGCTGTTCAGGATTGTTGGAGTCCAGGTTGTGTGTGGTTAGGGGAGGGGCAGGGGCCGGGGCCCGCCCCCCGCGGGGCCGCCCTCGGGCTCGTCGCCGGGGAGGCGGAGGTCGGCGGCGAGCCAGAGGCGGAGGGGCCGGGCGGCGCGGAGGGCGCGGAGGTTGGAGTGGGCGAGGGGCAGGGCCTCGGGCCCCGGGGCGGCGCCGCGGGGCAGGGCGACGAGGTCCAGGGCGGCGTGGAGGAGCGGCCGCTGCCCCGCGAAGAGCCCGAGCGCCCCCGCCGCCGCTCCCGCGAAGGCCTCCCACTCCTCCTCCCCAGCTCCCCCGCCGCCGCCCCGTCCCGGCCTCCAGCGCCCCCGCCCCCCGCTCGAGGGCCGGGGCGGGGCCGGCGAGGGAGCGGAGGAGGCGGGCGGCGAGGGGCCCGGGGGCCTCGACGCGCCAGGGGCGCCCGCCGGCCTCCTCGAGGACGAGCTCCACGACGGGGGCCGCCTCCTCGCCCCCCGCCCCCGCCAGCCGCACCTCGAACGCCGTCGCCCGCCTGCCCGCCGGACCCGCTTGAGCGGGGCGGGGCGGGGCGGGCGGGCAGAGGGGTACGGCGCGCACGCGGCGACGGCGAAGGAGGCGAGGGCGGCGAGCTGCGAGTCCGCGAGGTCCCCCTGCGAGGCCCCGCACCCCGCTGCCGCCCCCGCCGTCGGCCCCGCGCAGCGCGGGGCTGCGGCGCGGGGCTGCGGCGGGCGCGCACGGGTCTCGGCCGGCTCGGGCGGGGGCGGCGGGTCGCAGGCGACGTCGCTGGTGCGCCACTGCAGCTGCGGGACCGGCGAGCTCGGCGGCCGCGCCCCGTACGGCGACGCCGGGACGCCCGCCGCCGTGCGGAGCGCGCTGGACGGGGCGGCGTAGCGCGCGGCCGGCGTCCACCCGCCGGGCGTCCAGCCGCCGGGGTCGAGGCGGGGAGAGAGTCCCGGCCGCCGCGGCCCCAAGCGGGGAGGCGCCGGGGAGGCGGGCAACCGCGCCGCCCCAGGGCCCGGGGAGGGAGAGGGGAGGCAGAGGGGCGCGTCGGGGGCGACGGGGCAGCCGAGGAGGGCCTGCGCCCGCGCCGCCGCCTCCTCGAAGAGCCCCGGGTCCCTGCCGCTCGCGCCGCTCAGCGCCCCCGCGGCTGCGGCAGCCGCAACAGAGAAAGCGCACGCGCGAAGGGCGGCCTGCAGCGACGCGAGCGCCTCCCGCAGGTGCTGCGCCGGCGTCGGAGGGGCGCAAGGCGGGGGCGGGGCGGGGCGGGGCGGGCGGACGCGGTGGCGGGGGGCGGCGGAGAGGGCCGTGTACTCGCCGGCGTCGGCGGCGAGGAGCCCGAGGCGCGCGTCGTGCGCCCGCAGCTGCAGGTTCGCCCCCGCCAGCGCACACAGCGGCTGCCCCGCCCCGCCCGTCAGCTGAGCGAGCGCCCCCGCGGGGCAGGGCGCGGGGCCGCGGACGCGGAGGAGGGCGGGGTCGAAGAGGTCCTGCCCGCGGAGGGTGACGGCGAGCAGGTCGCCCGTCTCGCCGGCGAAGAAGAGGGGGCCGGGGGGCGCCCCCGCCAGGAACACCAGCGCCGCGTCGAACTCGCCTCCGACGCCGCCCCCGTCGCCACCGCCCGAAGCCGCGGCGCGCCGCAGGGCGCCGAGGTCGGCTGCCGCGCGGGCGCTCTCGCCGGGCTCGAGCCCCTCGAGCCCCGCCACGGGCGGATCCGGGGCGGCGGCCCCCGGGGGACGGCGAGGGGCGCCCAGCGCGTCGTCGAGCGGGCGGTGAGGGTGAGGAGGCCCGCCCCGCCGCCCCACGCCCGCGGCGCCGAGCGCGGCGGGTGCAGCAGGCACACCTGCCTCCGGGTCGACGGGCGACGGGGAGCGGCGCGGGGCGGCGCGGGGGCGGGGCGCACGCGGAAGAAACGGCCCTCGGCGAGCTCCGCCAGCGCCTCGTCGCTCGCCCGGTAGACGCTCACGTAGGCGGCGCCGGCGGCGGAGGGGGCGGCGGGGGCGCCCGAGGCGGGCCGAGGGCGAGCCAGGGGGGGCGGAGGGCTGGAAGGCCTCCCGCAGGCGCAGGCGGAGGCAGGGGACGACGTCGCGCGCCGCCGCCCCGCACCCCTCCGCCGCAGCCTCCTCCAGGAACGCCCGCGCCGCCGCCTCGTCGTCCAGCCCCTCCCCGGCCTCCCGCGCCGCCCGCGCCTTCGTCTCCTGCCCCCGCGCCGCATTCGCGCCGCGCGTTCTCAACGCGCCGGCGGCGGCGAAACGCACCAGGTGGCGCTCGTACTCGCGGATCTGGGAGCGGCTGAGGCGCGCGTACACGGCCTGCGCACGGGGCCGGCTTGCTGGGGCGGAGGAAAGGCGCGGGGCGGAGGGGGCGGGGGCACGTCGGGGTCGTGCGCGGCCTCGAGGACGGCGGCGATCTCCTCCCCGTCGCTCAGCTCCTCCAGCTCTGCGCCCCGCTCAGCCGGCCCGCACCGCATCCCCGCCCCGCCCGGCCCCGACCCGCCCCGCGCGCCTTCGAGGGACCGCCGCCGCCGCTTGGCCTGCGGGGCCGCCGCCGGCCGCGACGCGCCGGCGCGCTGCATGCGCTCCTGCTCGCGGCGGCGGGCCTCGGCGGCCGCGGCGCGCCGCTCCTGCAGGGCCCGCTGCATGCGCTGCATCGCCTCCGCCTGCGCGGCGCGTCAGGCCCGCGGCGGGCCGGGGCGGGGCCGGGGACGGGGGGCGGGGACCTCGTGGCGGCGGCGGGCGGCCTCCTCGCCGAAGGGCGTGCGGCGGGCGCGGCCGCCGTTCTCGGGGAGGGTCTCCACGTACACCAGGGGGTACTGCCGCTCCACCTGCCCCGCAGTCGTCGGCGCCGCAAGGCGGCTGGCAAGGCAGCGGGGCAGCGGGCGCGGGCGCGGGGCGCACGAGGGCGTAGACGCAGGGGACGACGCCGCCGTCCGGCTTGACGGAGGCGAGGCGCACGGAGAAGAGCGGGACCCGCTGCGCGCCCAGGCGGGCGTCCCAGTGCGCCCGCCGCGTCCCGTTCACGTGCAGCATCAGCCGCACGCTCTTCGCCGCCGGCTCCAGCGGGCTGCACCCGTCCTGCGGCCCCGAGAGCTGCGCCCCCGCGTCGGCGTCGCCGCGGACGGGGCGGGGCGGGGCGGGGCGGGCCGCTGCGCAGGCGACGCGGAGCTTGAGGCCCGGGTAGATGGCGCCGCGGCGGGCGAGGGCCGTCAGGTGCTCGTCCAGCACCGCCCCCACCGAGTACCTGCCGCCCGCCCTCGGCCCCGCCCCGCCCCGCCCCCGCCGGGGCGCGCGCACCAGCCGTCCGTGACCTCGATCTCCGCGCGCCCCGCCGTGGGGCCCGTCGAGGAGCGCCCGCGCCCGCGCCCCTCCTGCGACGCCTCCTGCGAGCCCGGCGGGAGCTCCGGCGCTACGGGACGTGATGCCGACGAGCCGGCGGCGGGGGGCGGGGCATGCACCGGTCCCGGGGCCCGGGGCGGGCGCGCCGAGGTGGCGGATGGCGGCGACGCAGAGGACCATGTGGCGGGAGGGGGCCTCGTCCCGCTCGAGGATCTTGCGCAGCACGGGGCGCTCCGCCCGGTTCACCTCCCGCTCGTACCTGCCCCGCTTTCGGCCGGCGCGCCCAGAGGGGGCGGGCGGACGGGTGGGCGGGCGGGCACCGGTAGCGGAGCTGGTCGAGAGCGACGCGGGCCGTGAGGCGGCGGCCGGCGAAGAGCTCCGGGAAGCTCCGCTCCTGCGCCCGGCTCGGCCGGGGGCGCCGAGGCGGCGCGGCGCGGGGCGCGGGGCCAGGGGGCACCTGCGAGGCGAGCTTCCAGACGATCCAGCGGAAGTGGTTGGCGACCCAGGCGGGGGGCGCCAGCGACTCGCGCGCCCCGCAGGCGAGGAGGGCGCGGCGGAGCTCGTCGGGCCCGACGCGGCGCCCGTCCCCGCCGGCCTCCACGAAGCGGTACCCCGCCGCCGACTCGCTCGTCATGTGCACCACCTCCGGCGCCCTGCGACCCCGCTCGCCGCTCGCCGCCGCCGTCGCGGACGGGGCGGGGCGGGGCGGGGCGGGGCGGGTCGCGCACAGGCCGTGCCGCTGGATGAGCTCGGCCGGGGAGAGTCGCCGGGGCGGCTCGCGGGTCATCTCCGAGAGGCGCAGCCGGGGCCCCTCCCCTGCGCCCCCGTAAGGCCCTCGGCCCCGCCGCCGGTGGCCGCCGGCCCCGCGCACCGCCCAGCTGGAAGATCGCGCCGGCCTTCTTGGAGGCCGGGGAGGGGGCCTGGCGGGCGGCGGGGGAGGGCGGGGAGAGGGCGACGCGGACGAGGGGCGAGGAGAGGCGGGGCGCGCGCTGCTTCGGGGGCACGAAGGGGCGCTTGAGGGCGGTGCTCCCCACGGGCTGCGTCTTGCCCGCCGAGGAGGGGTTGTACCCCAGGTGCCTCCCCCGCACGGCGCTCGGAGCAGGCGTCTCCGCCGGCGAGGGCGGCGGCAGAATCAGAGAGGCGGAGGGGGTTGCGGGGGACGGCGGGGAGGGCGCCGGCGTGCCGAGGGAGATGCGGGGGGTGGAGCGGGGTGCGGGGGCGACGAAGCGGCCGCGGCCGGCGGAGGAGCGGAACTCGTTCTCCGTTTCGAAGAGGTTGCGGTTCGGGGCGGGGCTCGGCGTGCTCCCGAGCACCGCCTCCCGCCCCGCGCCCCGCGCCGCCGGCGTCTCCCCGCACCCGCCCAGGGGAGTCGCGCCGCCCGGAGCCTCCGGCGGCTCCCGGCGCGGCACGAGCGGCCCGCGCGGCTTCGGGTCGGGGCCTGAGGCGCGCCCGGCGGCGGCGCGCTTGGCGGCGGCGGCGGCGGAGCGGGCGCGGGAGGAGGCGGCGGTGCGCTGGAGGGCCTGCAGCTCGAGGGCGAGCTCGGCACTCGCGTCGCCGGCCCCGTCGAGCTCCGCCGCAGCACGCGCCAGCGCCTCCGTCGAGGGCCCAAGCGGCCGACCCTTCGCCGTCGAGAAACCCCCAAGCGGCGCGCAGGGCACCGCCTCTCCAGGGTCCAGCGCAGCGCCGCCGTCGCCGCCGTCGGCTCCTCCGAACGCTCCCTGCGCCCGCGCCAGGCTCGCCGCCGACACCGCCACCGCCCGCCCGCTGCCCGTCGAGAACAGATCGCCCATGTCAACGACTGCCGATGGGCCGCCGCCGCCGCCGCCCCCGCCGCCGCCGCCGCCGCCCCTGCTTCTGCTGCTGCCCTCAAATGCTCCCTGCGCCCGCGCCAGGCTCGCAGCCGACACCGTCACCGCCCGCCCGCTGCCCGTCGAGAACAGATCGCCCATGTCGACGACTGCTGATGGGCCGCCGCCGCCGCCCCCGCCGCCGCCGCCGCCGCCGCCCCTGCTGCTGCTGCTGCCCTCAAATGCTCCCTGCGCCCGCGCCAGGCTCGCAGCCGACACCGTCACCGCCCGCCCGCTGCCCGTCGAGAACAGATCGCCCATGTCGACGACCGCTGATGGGCCGCCGCTGCCGCCCCCGCCGCCGCCGCCGCCGCCCCTGCTGCTGCTGCTGCCCTCAAATGCTCCCTGCGCCCGCGCCAGGCTCGCAGCCGAAACCGTCACCGCCCGCCCGCTGCCCGTCGAGAACAGATCGCCCATGTCGACGACTGCCGATGGGCCGCCGCCGCCGCCGCCCCCGCCGCCGCCGCCGCCGCCCCTGCTGCTGCTGCTGCCCTCAAATGCTCCCTGCGCCCGCGCCAGGCTCGCAGCCGACACCGTCACCGCCCGCCCGCTGCTCGTCGAGAACAGATCGCCCATGTCGACGACTGCCGATGGGCCGCCGCCGCCGCCGCCCCCGCCGCCGCCGCCGCCGCCCCTGCTGCTGCTGCTGCCCTCAAATGCTCCCTGCGCCCGTGCCAGGCTCGCAGCCGACACAGTCACCGGCCGCCCGCTGCCCGTCGAGAACAGATCGCCCATGTCAACGACTGCCGATGAGACGCTGCTGTTGCCAGCAGGTTGTGCGTCCGCTCTTGGTCCTTGCTCTTGCCGTTCGGGGCCGACTTCAACCCGTGCCCGCTTCGCTAGACGGTTGCCATGCTTTGCTTTGACAGCCTCGTCAATTTTTGCGGCTTGCCGTTCGTTGCCCGGTTCACACGTGCCTTCAAAGGCGACGTCAGTAATGCAGAGAGATGTGTCGCAGGCCCGTTATTGAAAAGCACCTGGGGATTTCAAATGCTCCCTTGGGGAGGGCGTTCCCGTGCGGGCCAGCATCGCTGGATCTTGCGCGGGCGACACCGGTTGGCTTCCTCTTTCAGCCGGGACTGGAAGCAATGGCGTCTCGGGGACCAAGCCCTCCTCGAGCTCTTCAGCGTCTGATTCCGCGCCGCGTTGCAGCCGTTCTGGAGTGCCGTCACCGGCATCCACAGTCTCTGCATTATCCGCCCCTGCGTACGCGTCGCCCGTCGCAGGCCGAGTCTCGAGGGACTCGCGCGTGTGCACGCGGCCTAGGGGCGGCCAAGTTAGAAGGCATCAGGTCGCAGGCCGAACGTCGCACCGACGAAGGAATGCGCGACTTGCGAGAGCGTCAGCGGCCGCATGCTCGAAGGTACGAGCGAGGTCCATGCGCCCTCTGCAGCGACGGAGTAGGTGGCGAGCCCCATTTGATCCAGAGCGATGCAGCGCTCCCCAGCGTTTCGGAAGCTATCGCAGACGCTGCGGCAACAGACTTCCTCGCTCGGGCGCTCCGCGGAAGCAGGCGGACGTGCAGGGAGGCGCCCAAGTCCAACGCGCTGGCGCTCCATGCCACCTAGCCGATGCTACAGGGTGTGATGCTTCTAATACCGGCGCTCCCGCCTCTCTCCGCAGCCGCTTCGCGGCATTCGAACGACGCACACGTACCCGTCTTTTGTGGGTACACGGTTGGCTGCGACAGTTGCAGGCCGCGCCAGCCCCGCCTTCCACTCGCCGAGCTCCCGCGGCACCGGCCAACGGCCCCCCAGCTTTTAGTACCGCGCTCCAGCCAGGGGCTCCTTGCGTGACGTCTAAGCTTCGTTGCTGTCGTTGCGGCGCCCCGCCCGGCCTGAGCCGCGATGGCATCGTGGTGGTCGGCAGCGACTCTGCGCCGGCAGGCCTCCGCAGGCTGCTCGAGCATCTGCTCTCGTATCGGCTCCGGTATCAAGAAGACTTCGGCCTCGGTCTCGGCCGTGGGTTCCGCGTTCGGGCAAGCCGTGTATAATTTACAGACTGATCTGTCATGTCAATGGGAGCGTCTGTCTCAGTACGACCCCAGCTGGGGTGTCCGGCCAAAGATTCCAGCCAGTATCAAAGATCTGGATCTCCGCGTACGCTATCGCCCATCATTTTCTTCGTCGCTTCCATTGACGCCATTCTTCGCAGGGGCCGGTGTACAACTTGATCCGTGCGCCTTAGATGCGGTCGGTAGATCTTGATCCGCTCACCCCGCGCGCTGGCCAGGAATCACAGCTCCCCTGTCTCCTACCACGCGCCAGAGCACGGTCGCCGCTGTATCGCATTCGGTGCGCGACCGTTCTTGCCAGCGCTGCAACCAGTTGTGACCCGCGTAAACTCGAACATGCAGCCCGAGCCCGAGAGCCTCGCCGAGCGTGCAGCTTCGCCAAAAGCTTACGTCCTCCTGTGCAAGCGCCCACTTGATCTGGGATTCTGGACCCACATCTTACCGCTCATTTACCTGGTAATATGCTCCATCTTGGGCCTGTCGCATCGCACATTTCTGGACTCACATCGTACCGCTCATTTCTAATAGGAGCATGTTGGAGTCAAGATCGTTCTTCCCTCTGCTTGTGGAAAGGCTGAAGAGGCTGTTGTGCTCGATTTTGTTCCCCAGGCAGGGGGAGACACTGAGAAAGTATGTGTTTTTGCACAAATTGTGGTAAAGGCATTCCACCTGATCACATAGTGCAGTTCCGAGGTCAGACAGCAGCCATGATCCAGGCAAGCAGTGTTTTGTTTTGCAGTTGCGTGGCTCTGATGCAACCTTGCAGGAAAATCGTCTGCATCCCGTGGACTGGGCTTTTGTCGGCACCACAGACAAGACGCTACAGGAGATCCAGGAGTTTAACAGGCCGGTCATTCACCCCGATAAACTTCTGTGTTTGCTTATGCATGTGCTTATAATTAGATCCTACGAGGCCACATACTGGCTCGGGGCAAATGATTGCCGAGATTATGCATCTGCTCTGGTCAAGTTCCTGACCGGAAAAGAGATTGATCCAGGTCCGTACCTTGCTGATCACCTCTTCCATTTCTTTACTGACGTATCACAGGCATGCTGACGTACGTGATTGAGAGCAACAAAGGGAACAGTGTTCACCTGCAGCCACCTGTGTCCAGGCTCCAGGCCATCCTGCAGAGTGAACCAGTTTCAGGGCTTATGTCCTCCTACGCTGGAAAGATCCGCCAGTTGAGCACACTTCCAGATCAGGTCAGGAGGATTTTAGGCAGAGATCAGGAAGTCTTCTGATCTACGACAATTTTCCCAAGATAGAAGTAAGCTTTGGCCATCAACCATGTACTTCTAGCCTGTACTTCTAGCATTAAAGTAAACCCAACATCAAATTTGACCCAACTCGACTTCAATTAAGGATCAGGGGTTTATGTAATGCTAGCTTCGCATTCGGCCCTTTCAAATCAGATGTCGAACTGGAAAGTCCTTAATCTGTCCAAAGCAGAGTAGGGGGGGGGGTACCCATGGTAGCATTGGTTTGTATGAGACCCGGGCCCCCCCCATCACCATTTTGTGCAGTAACCATAGTGCCACACAAACGCCCGGCGCACCAGCGCCGGGCGGCGCGCCAGCTAGTGCATCATGGCGAGGACACCCAAGCGTCGAAAGAAACGCAAGGCGGGGGCCCAGGCGAAGCGCCTTGAGGCCGCTGGAATGTTGAGTCGGGTAGAAAGAGTCGGAGATTGTAGGTTGTTTGATATTTCACACTGCTATCTAAGCATGGAGCAACAGCTCGCGTAAGGATACAGGGACAAGCTTCAGAGCAGCAAAAGACAGCTGATCCGGCTAAGGTTACGAAGTAGATGGGCGAACCGCTCGCCCTAGCGACACCCAGGAAGGTAATGGACAGAGGAGATCGGGACGAATCGATGAGGAGGGATCAGAGCTCGAAAACAGGGGCCCGAGGGAAAGGGCCAAACATGGCAAGGTGCCAGGAACGGGAGGATTGGATTTACGAGGACTCCACGCCAGCCGCGACGATCTTCGCGACCTCGTTGAATTTGGCGCCGCTGTACTTCTTGTAGACTGCAGTGAGCGAACGAGTGGGCGCAGCCTTTGCCACATCCTCCATCTCCTTCGCGCAGTTGCGCAGCGCCGCCTCGGAGTAGCCAGTGTAGTACTGCAGGGTGTTCGACTGCGTAGAAATCTCAGTGGCAGCCCCAGCAAAGGAAATAGGATGGGTAGGCGGACCCAGGGGTTCATGTGGCGTTTGTACTTCAAGCCAAGGTAGAGGGCGCTGGAAGCGATGAGGGACGGGATGTACTTCAAGAACTTGTAGTCCTGAAGGGTGAGCTCCAAGAAGTAATGGACAAGATACTGGGTCTCCATGTCCAGCACGTTCGCGAGCTTGTAGAAGCGGGGGAGGAACATGAGCGCCGTCGGAACCGACAGGTTGAAGTTAAGGGTGCCGAGGATGGAGCCCTCCATCTCGAGGATCTCGTCCCGGGTGTACGCCTTGTCCGAGATGTAAACGAAATCCCGGACCTGGAAAAGAGCAGAAAGAAAAATTCGATCAGTTCCCTTGCAGCTGCGGGGGAGGGGCGAATATATGTAAATAAGAGGCCAACCTCCGGTGCGTAGATCTCCTCGAACTTGGACGCGATGAGCATAGCTGTGACACCAACAAGCTGCAGCCGCTGGCGCGTGACCGACTTCTGGGACAGGTAGCGGTCGATGATGTTGCAGGTGAGATAGAGAGTCTCCGGGACCAGCTTGAACTTGAGGTGGACCTCCACGAGCCAGTCAATCAGGATAGCGCGCATCTTCTCGTTGATGTCGCTCTGCGCGACCATATAGTTGGAGGGAACAGCCTCCTTGATCTGCCCGGCGCATGTATTCGTTAGAGAAAACTCACACGCATCACCGATAGCGCATGAAAAGTGCCCCACCTCGAGCTCCTTCAGGTAAAGGAAGATGTCGTTGACGTAGTCTGCCACGGCTTGCGGGTCGCGGCGATCGTTGTTATCGATGCGCTGAATCTCGTTGCGAACGGCATCAACCATGCGGCACTCCGTCGTGGGCTCGGCCTCCATCGCGTGGTACATCCGCGCCGAAAACGACGAGGCGGCATCCGCGGGGACAGCGGGCACATGGCCGGCTGCGAAATTGTGAGCTATGCAACGGTTAGAACGAAAAGCTGAAGGACCTCGGGCGGTCTGGGGCTTCGGGATCTTGGAGTCGCCGATCTGCGATTCGATTTCAAACGCCGCGCAGAAGGCGGGGAGCGCGCGCTGCCGCCCGAAAGGGGCGAGGAAGCGATTACCTTGCTGGTCTTGCCGTCGCGGGAGGACACGGCGAGGCTATTTGTGACGTTGCCGAGGGCGGTCCGCGCAGATAGCCCCAGGGCCGGGACCTTGCCACCTGCCATCATGACCTCCGGCTTTTTGTTCTCGTCGTTGAGCGCCGCCATGTCTGGGCTTGGCTTTCAGCTAAAGCCGGACGCTGCTAACTTTTGGCAACGGTTCAAAAGCTTGGGTACAATGAAACAAAAGCGAGGGGATGTGCTCTTACCAGGGTACGCTCAATTTCATGTCGGAGCGACTGCCGCCGCGATAGAGTCGACGTCGGTGCAGGACGACTCGTTTCGAAGCAAACATGCACGCGCAGACGTATGAAATTGCCGGATCCCTCCACGCCGCGCGTCGCAGGGGGTCGAAGCGAGCGCATTGCACCGGTACCGGTACCGTGGCACTGCGCATGCGGCATCCGGTCCGATCTTCCCTTCCCTGAGCTGTCCGATGCGTGCGCATCACACTCCAAACTCGGGGAGGCGTGCGTCGACGCGTCGCGTTTGCGCGATCAACTTTCGCAAGCTGATGCGATCGGCTCGATTCCTTGACGACGCGTACCCTCCCTGAATCCCGAACAAAGGCGCCAGTCCCCAGTTCCAGCGCAAAAATCACCAGGTCCGCCCGCTTGCGTTATCTGCAGGACAAAGGCACCGACCGACGTCGATCCTTGTCGCATCGCAGCCGACAGCGGCGTAGAGGGAGCTCCGGCGAGCATTTGGTGGCAAGAGGGACTGGGCGTTCCGTCGGCGTCTGGAGGCACATCGTCCGACCAAGGAGATTTTTATAACCGAGGTGCGCGTGATTCGGCAGCCGTCCGCCACTGCGCGCAGCGGGTTCCCGCCGGAAGTCAATCATCCGTCTGAACGGGCCCGCCTGCCGGCTGCGCCGCTTCTAGAGGCACCTCCCCAGCGTCGGGGACCTACGAGCAGCTGGTCTGACGCGGACTACGCGTTTGCCGGCCGCGCAGAGCCCGGGATGGCGCAAGCAAGTTTGTCTTCTGCACAATTGGTGCGTAACAGTACGGGAGACTCAGCCTCGCCCACTGCGCCTGGCATCAGCTCGCTAACGATGACGCAATCGGCGATACACGAGCAGGCCGGACCGTTCGGCGCGGAGCATGTTCGTCCACTGGCAGTGACAGCAGTCGCAGCGGCGGCGGCGGCTGCCCTTGCTGACAGCTCGGCCATGAAGAAGCCAAGGAAGCCGTACACCATCACGAAGCCTCGAGAGGTCTGGACGGACGAGGAGCACGCACGTTTCATCGAGGGCCTCAAGTGCGCACCCCTGCCTTCTATTCGTCCCCGCACTTCTAGAGACCTTCTTAAGCTCCCCTTCCGTCTTATTTCCTGCGGACATGTCCATGTCCCTCCCGGTCAATCTCTTCCTCGCATTCCATTCCTTATCGTGCGTTACCGCGCGCGCAGACTCTATGAGCGGGACTGGAAGCGCATTCAGCAGCACGTTGAGACCAAGAACGTTATGCAGATCCGCTCCCACGCCCAAAAGTTCTTCCTCAAAGTGCAGAAGACGGGCCAAGCAGGGATCACAATCCCGCCGGCCAGGCCGAAGCGGAAGAACGGCACCGGGACAGCCGCCCAGGCCGCCGCGGCGGCGGCCGCAGCCAAAGCCGCAGCTGTCTCCGTGATCACCCACATCCAGGCCCTGCCGTCCTCGGATGACGACAAGGCCGTGGCCGCCCAGAAGCTGGCCTCCCCGGCCCCGGGCGCCGTGGGCGCCGTCCCCCAGCCGAGCCGGCCGGTCACGCAGCGGGCGTCGGCACAGCGGTTCCTGAGCCGGCAGCAGCTGCTGGCGCACGGGGGCGAGCGGACGCGGCGGGACTCGCCGGACGGGCACCAGCAGGTGCCGGAGCAGCAGGAGCGCGCGTTCAGCCCGTCCGCGGCCTCGGTCGTCTCGTCCTGCCCGTCCCCCGTGCCCGTCGCCTTCTCCCCGGCGCCCTTCGAGGCCCTGCGCGCCCACCACGGCGACCGCGCCATCGAGCGCCTCCTCCACAGCAGTGCGCCCGCCCGCCCCGCCCCGCTCGGGGCACCGCGTTGCCGCGCCGCTGACCAGACGGGCGGCAGCGGCGGCCTCGCGCCGGGGGAGCACCTTCTCCGAGGACGAGTGCCTCAAGAAGGGCGACGCCTTCCACTAGTGAGCGCTCCCGCCCTGGCCCGCCGCCCGACCCCGCCCCGGCGCGCCGCGCTGACGCCGGGCCCCTCCCAGCGACTCGGACTCGGACGCGTGGCGCCGCAGCCACTCGCGCACCAGCAGGTGCCGCCCCGCGCACCCGCCGCGCCGCCCCGCGCCGGCTGACGCCGCCCGGCAGCGTGGGCAGCGCGTGCGAGGACCAGCGGGTCCCTGCGGGGTGCCCGGGGAGCCCCGGGGCGGGCGCGGAGCTGCTGCGGCAGCCGGGGAGCGCGTCGCCGTGCCCGTCGGAGGGGGCGGCGACGCACGTGTCGCGCTGCTCGTCCTTCACGATGCTGCCGGCGCTCGAGGGGGACGCCCGCGGGCCCCTCGACGAGCTCCAGTCGGCCGTCCTCGCCATGCTCGAGCTCCAGGCCGCCCCCAAGCGCCCCGCCTCGCCGGCGTGCCGCCCCGCCGACGCCCCGGCCCTCGTCGTCGTACCCCCGAGCGACGACCCCGCGCCGGCCCCCGAGGAGGGCCCCGACGCCGCCGCCTCCCCCGCCAAGCGGGCCCGCCTCGCCCCCGCCGAGGCCGCCCTCTGACGGGCCTCTCGGCCCCGCCGCAACCGCGGCCGATGCCAAACGACATCGAAGATGGACGTTTCTTGAGACTCACCCTCCCCCCGCCAAGGCTAGAACGCCGATGGGCGCCGGGAAACAGCGCGGCTTCGGCCCGCTGCCACATAATAACCCCTCATTCACAGTGTGCTACTGTACAGCAGTATTGTGCGTAGTCTATCCTCTAGCCTCGCCCCTGTTCATTTTGTTCAATTCCTTCTCTTGGGTGGTTCGTTTCAAAAGCAAGCGAATTTCGCTCATGTAACCCGTTGTACCAACCTCTGCTTTGTAAGACTTGTACTTTTTGTTCCAAAACGCGTGTACCTAGTTAAGGCTCCTTTAGGTACCAGTGCCGGACTGGCCAAGCATAATTTCTTTGACCTCTTTTACATGCATTTTACATATATAGCTTGTGACAGCCCCCCTTCTGATCAGTCTTCAGTCGACCGTATATACGTAGCACTTCGCGTCAGTCATAGTCAGATAGAACAGCAGGCCCGTGCCCCTCCAGTTTTGGAGATTTTCGTCAAGTATAGGATCAGCAGTAGAAGGCGTGTCAGAGTGAAACTTCAGCTTATCGTTGCCTTGCCATTGTGCACACATGATGTGTGCACTGGGCCGCAGCTGCGGGGCCCGCGGCCGCGGGGGGGGCCGGGGCCTGCATGTGTGAACGTTAACGCGTACGCTGCCAGCCTGGCAGGCCCTGAGGCTGTGGCTGAACTTCGGAACTTCGGAACTCGGAATCATTGAATGAGTCCCATGAACTCGGAAACTTGCCTCAGGCCACACTGAGTCAAATCGAGCCGCTGAGCCGCTGACTCACTGAGTCAGTGAGCCGCTGCATGCATGAGCTCGAGCTCATGCCACCGTGGCACCGGGCCATGATGATCAGACTCATCATGATCAGAGCAGTTACGTTGTTGAGACCCTTCGAACTTCGGAATTCGTGCCACGGTGATCATGATCGATTCAAGGCTTCCCGATCCTTGGCCATGCATATGGCCAGCGTCACACGGCGTGTGCATGCCATGCCATGATGGATCATGAATCACGAATCCGAAAATCTTAAGCTTTATATGGTCGCCGAGTCGACGTCCGACGGTCGCGATAGCTATAGCCGCTGAGCTATAGCTATAGCTGTGTTCACGATGACAGCCCGCAAACCCTCTGGATCTGAGCCCTCTGAACCTCGAGCTCGATGTTCTGCTCGCATAAGCCAGCCTAGCAGTGAGTTCCAAGTTCATCGTATTCTCCATCGGAATGGGCCCGGGGGCCTCCGGGCTGGTGGCTGCCCTCGAGGCCCCTTGCGCCGCCGCTGATCCGAGTGGCCCCGCGGCCCTGGCGTCGCCCGGGGCCTCGCTCGCAGCCAGCAGAGCGGCAGCGGCACCGGGCGGCCCCGGCGAGGGCCCTCCCTGGGTCCCCCGCGCGACGAGAGGCCTCGGAAAGAAACGAGTGGGATGTGTTGAGAGGGGGCTAGCTGGCGGGGGAGCCTGCGGGGGCGGCGCCCTGCTTCTCGCGGGCGGCGGCTACTTGCTGGGCGATCTGCATCTTCATCTGGAGGACGCCGACGACGGCCTCGAGGTTCTTGCGCTTCTGCAGGATCGGCTCCTGCAGCTTCTCCAGGTTGTCCTTCAGGAACGATATCTTCCGCTCCATAAAGTCCTGCGCCTCCTTCACCGGCTTCTGCTCCCGCCCGTCAGCCCCCGCAGGCCCCGCGCCCCGCGCCCGCCCGCCCGCCCACCCGCCCCCCTAACGCCGCCTCCCGCCGGCGCGCCCGTCCCCGCCCGTCCGGCCGGCGCGCGGGCACTTGCCTCGACGTAGTAGCCGGTGCCGATGTCGATGAGCACCTTCTCGTTCGACCCCAGCACGCCGGGAGTGTACAGCGAGCCCGTCAGCGGCACCAGGATGGGCTGGCCTGGGTTGCAGGGTAATCGGCTGTCCGCGAGCGCATCCAGAGGCGCTCGGCGCACCCGCTGTCTTCGCGCTGATGGAGTTGAGCGATAGCTTGGACTCCACGAACCTGTTCTGTGCTCCCTGCGCCGCGAGAACCGGCTCAATGACCCCAAGCGGGCACATGGCGGGCGCGCGAACCTTCAGCTGCGTGAAAGAGTTTGTGAGCGTTTCAATCTCCTCTTCTAGCTGCCGCTTGAGCATACTGAGCTGCTCGATGGATAGCTGCGCCGCGAGTCAGCGAGTGCATTCGTGCGGGATCGAATGGCACACGCCGCGACGATGTCGGCGACGCGAGGCAGCGCGACGGCCGCACCTGCGTGATGTTGATGCCCTGATCGCTGCCGCCCGCCTTGTCTGAGGCGCCCGCGCGGTCAACGAACGAGCGAGACGAGCGAGGCCATTCAGACGCACCCGCCATGGTTGCCGCCGCGCTGCAGGAGGGGTTTGCGAGTAAAGCGGTATCCCCTCGTAAAAAAAGTCTGTGGCCACCGCGTTGGTGCAGGCACGTAAGCGAATGGACCCTGCACAGAACCCCGATGTGGACGCGGATCCACCGTCGGAGCCCCCGGAGTTGGGCTTCAACGACCAGCCCTTCGCGCTCGACTTCCACCCCACGCGCAACGTCTGCGCCGTCGGGCTGATCACGGGCCACGTGCACATGTGCGCCCGGGCCCGCTCCGCCCCGCCTGCCCCCCGGGTCGCCCGGTTCACCGCGCTCGAGGCTGATCGGCGCGGCGCAGCTACGAATACGCCGAGTCAGGGAACAAGGAGCTCGCGTCAATAAGCTCGCACAGGGATTCGTGCCGCGCTGTTCGCTTCAGGCACGACGGGGCAGGTCCGCTCGTCGCGCGCTCGCGACTTGGCCGCGCCCCTGACGCGCCGCCGGCGAAGGGCTGTACACGGCGTCTGCGGATCGCTCGATACAGTACGTGGATCTTGCGGCGGGGAAGTCTGTGGGGAAGATGGGCAAGGCGCACGAGTGAGCGCGTGGTCGCCGCGGGGGCGCCGGCGAGGCGCTCACGAGGGGCGCAGGGCGCCGATCACGGTGCTGCTGCAGATCGATGAGAACATGCTCACGAGCGGTGACGACGACGGCGCTATCAAGGCCCGCGCCGCCCGCCGCCGGCCGGCGCGCGCGGGGGCGGCGCGGCTGACGGGACGGGGGCCGGGGCGCAGCTGTGGGACCTGCGGACGCAGAAGTGCGTGCTGACGTACACGGAGAACGAGGACTTCATCGCGGACATGGCCTACAACGCCGACGCCAAGATGCTCGTCGCCGCCAGGCCCGCCCGCCCCGCCCCGCCCCGCCCCGCGCCCCGCCGTGCCGCGCCGCGGGCTGAGGCGGCGCAGCGGGGACGGGACGCTGGGGGTGTACCACGTGCGGAAGTACAAGCTGGAGGCGATGAGCGACAACATCGAGGACGAGCTCCTCTCCTGCGCCCTCCTCAAGGCCCGCCCCGCCGCCCCGCCCCGCCCCGCCCCGCCCCGCCCCGCCGCCCCCGCCGAGGCGCCTCGCAGGACGGCAAGAAGGTCGTCTGCGGCTCGCAGGAGGGCATCCTGCAGATATGGTGCGCCCCGAGGCGGGGTCTCGGGGGCGCTCGGAGCGCGGGGCCGGGCGGACGGGGCGGGGGCCGGGGCGCAGGAGCTGGGGCGACTTCGGGGACGTGAGCGATCGGTTCCCCGGGCACCCCCAGTCCATCGACACCATCGCCAAGGCCCGCCTCCCCGCCCTCCGCCCGCCGCGCACCCGCGCGGCTGCCCTCGACTGAGGCCGGGGGCAGATCGACGAGGACGTCATATGCACGGGCTCCTCCGACGGCCTCATACGGTGCCCCGCCCCGCGCCCCGCCCCGCCCCGCCCCGCCCCTCCACGCCCTTGCCGAGGCCCCACGTGCGCAGCGTGGTCTCCGTGCACCCCAACAAGCTCCTGGGGGTGCGCCGCCCGGGGCCCGGGGCGAGGCAGACCAGGGTCCGAGCGGGGGCGGTGCCCCGGGCCGCAGGTGGTGGGCGAGCACGGGGAGTTCCCGATCGAGCGGGTGGCGCTCTCCGGGGACAAGCGCGTCCTCGGCAGCTGCTCCCACGACAACACAGTCAAGTTCTGGAACATCGCCTACCTCATGGAGGCCCGCCCGCATCCCCCGCCCGCCCCGCCGCCGGCTCCTCCTGCGCGCCTCCGAGCCGTGCGCGCGCGCAGGAGGACGGCAAGGGGGAGGAGGAGGAGGAGGGCGAGGGGCGGGGGGGCGGCATGGAGGTCGAGGGCGCAGCGGCGGCCGCGGCGGGCCCCGCGAGGGGCGGCGGCGGCGCGGCGCGCGCGGCGCCCGACTCGGACAGCG
This sequence comes from Cyanophora paradoxa, assembly GCA_004431415.1. Classification (NCBI taxonomy): domain Eukaryota; class Glaucocystophyceae; order Cyanophorales; family Cyanophoraceae; genus Cyanophora; species Cyanophora paradoxa. Next base: position 143,545 of record QPMI01000180.1, on the reverse strand, counting down.
ACAGCGACTCGGACGGCGGCGGCGGCGGGGGCGGGAGGAAGAAGAAGCGGAAGCAGAAGCGCGGCTCGGCGGCCGCCGCGAACGCGAAGCCCCAGAACAGCTTCTTCAAGGACCTGTGAGGGGGGGCCCCGCGTGTGCATATCCGAATCGAGGCTCCTGGACTCTGTTCCCGGACGCAACAGAGGCCCAGTGGCTAGCCGTAGTTTTAGATCCAGCTGCATGCAGAGCGCGAAATTGAACAAAAAGGGGGGGGCGCGGCTCAGCGGGGGTACAGACACTAGGAGGTTCGCTGCAGGAATCGCCGGCCCAGCAGTTCGCCGGCCGTTCTTCTGCTCTTTGTAGCTAGCGCTAACCTAGTAGCCTGTGGTTGTCTTGCCTGGGACCGCGCCTCGTCTGATTCGCGGTGCCCGCCGTCCGGCGTCGTTGCCAGCTGCGGTGCTTGCTCCTCCAGCCCCGCTAATGAATGATCGCAGGCTCTGTCAGCTGCCCGGGGCGCACGAGCGCCGCAATTCAGCTTCCCGCGTAGCGCACACCAAACGATCGATCAATGGCGGAAGGCAAGAGAGGCACATCGCACGCATGCGAGCCGGTGCGTACGTGTTCTAGCTCTTTTAACGATCTCAGCTAACGCTTTCGCAGTACGTCTACGATGCTGAGTGGGATGTGCGTCATTGCCTATCGATATCGTTCTTGCGCTGTCCCGCTTCTGATCTGGGGCCGCTCAGGTCGTCTGCGCCGCGTTCTTCAGGCGGTTCCCGACGAACCCGAAGATGCCGTACATGCTGAAGACGGAGACGGAGTCCGAGTCGATAGACGAGGCGACGGGGATCGAGCGCCAGGTCAAGATCATCCACGTCGATGCGCGCCGCCCCCGCCGGCCCCGCCCGCCCCCGCCCCCGCACGAGCCGCCCCGGCAGGTGCTCGCGCCCTCCTGGGTCAGGCGCCTCGTCGGCCTCGAGACCTTCGTCGTGCGCCGCCCGCCGCGGAGCCGCGCGCCGGCCCGTCCCCGCCTCGCCCCTCACGCGCCGCCCCCGCGCGCAGTTCAAGATGGTGCGCGAGCCTCGGAGCCCGCCGGGCGCGGCGCGGCGCAGGGCGGGGCCTCCTGAGGCCGGGGCCGGGGCGGGCGCAGGAGATCGAGATCGACCGGGCGAAGCAGTGCATGCGGACGGTCTGCACCAACGTCACCTGGCCCAGTGCGCGCGCCCCGGGGCCCCGCGGGGCGGGATCGCTCGCGAAGGCGAGCGGCGGGGGCGCAGCGGTGATGCAGATCGAGGAGGTGGCGGTGGTGCGGGCGGTGGAGGGGGAGGCGACGAGGACGGTGCACTCGCAGAGCGCCGTGCTCGACATCGTCGCGCTGCCCTCCCTCGCCGCCGGCTACGTCGAGAAGTACGCCATCAACGCGTGCGCGGCCCTTCCCCCGCCCCCCCGTCGCTGTTGCCGGCCGCGCCGCCCGAACAAGCGCCCCGGGCCCGGCAGGTACGTGGAGAAGTCGCGGGAGGCGCGGGGCGTGGACGAGCAGTTCATCGCCGACGAGCTCCGCGAGCGCGCCGCCGCCGCCTAGCCGCCTAGCCCGCCCAGCCGCCCGCCCTTGGAACCATCCCCGCCTGTCTGCCGGCACCGGCCGGTGCCCGCCCGCCCGCCCCGATTCGTGATCAACCTGCTTGCTTTGCTCTGCTTCGTCCTGCTAGGAGGCCGGCGGGTTGGGGCTGGGGCCGGGCCCGGGGCCGGGGCCGGGGCCGGGGTGGGGGAAGGGGCTCGAGGGGAGGGGCGCGAGGGAGCCTGCGAGGAGGGCGTCGGCGGCCTCGAGGCGGAGGTTCGCGACGGCGCGCATCGCCTCCGCGAAGCCCCCCGCCCGGATCGCCCGGAAGCCCGCAGCCTGCGCCCTCCCGCATCGGGCCCGGCACGACACGGGGCGGGGCGGAGCGTCAGAGCCGGGGGGCGCGCCTCGAGGTCGGAGACCGCCGCGAGGACCGCCGCCGCGCTGGGCCGCCCGCACGCCCCCACGCCCCGCACCCGTCCCGCACCTGCCCGCCCCCGCCCCGCCCCAGCTCGCACCCCCAGGCGGGCCGGGGGAAGCGTGGCGGGGCGGGACGGGCCTGGTGACGGCGTAGGCGGCGGGGTCCCCTCGAGAACGAGCACCGGCCGCACGCCCCGCTCCGCCCTGCCCCAGGTGGCGCCTCGGCCGCCCGCTTCCTGGGGCGGAGCGGAGGCGGGGGCGGGGCGGGGTGGGGCAGACCGGAGGCGCAGCATGGCGGCGCGCTGCCGCGCGAGGCGCCCGTCCACCATGCTGCACGCGCGCCAGGCCGTCAGCCGGGGATCCAGGCCGCGTGCCGCGTGGCGGGCCGGGCAAGGCAGGGGCGGGGCGCGCCTCAGTGCAAAGTCGTCGGCGCGCTTCCGCTCGACGGCAAAGGGCAGCAGCCGCTCCCTGCGGCGACGGCATAAGGCTCGCTGCAGGTGGACAAGGCGCAGCGCCGGTGCGGCGCAAGGAGCGGGCGCACTGGGCGTCGTCGTCGGGCCCGGGGGGCAGGAGGAGGAGTAGGGCGTAGTCGCCGAGGCCAGTGGGGAGCTCCCGCACGAGGAGGGCCCCCGGGGGCACCCCGGCTTCCCGCAGCGCCGCCAGCGTCGCCTCCAGACGCCCCGCGCTGCCCCCGCCCTCCCGCGTATCCACAACCACCGCCACCGTCCCGCCAGCCGCCGCCGGGCCCCGCACCACCGCCGCGCCCCCGCCGTACAGCCCCTGCCGCCAGCTCAACTCAAAGGGCGCACGGGTCGCGGGGGGGCAGGGGAGGCGCGGCGCGCACCTCGCCGGGCCCGCAGGCGGCGGCCCGCGCTCGGCCTCCTCCTCCGCCTCCGCCGCCGCGGCGAGGGCGGCGCCGAGCTTGTCGGGGCCTCGCGCCCGCTTCACCACGCGCCACGGCAGCCGCGCCGCCGCGAAGCTGCCCCGCCGCCGCTTCTCCGTCCCCGCGCCCCGCTCGACCGGCCCCGCTCCCGCCTCCGCCTCCGCCGCCGCCTTGCCGCCGCCGCCGGCCGTCCGCGACCCGCGGCGGAGGGCGGACCCGCCGGCGCCGCGGCCGCCGAGGGCGGGGCGCGCGCGGGGTCGGCGCGGGGCGCCGGAGGAGCCGCCGCCGCCGCCCCTCCACCCCTCCCCCTCCTCGTCGTCGCTGTCGAGAACAATCACGTCCCGCGCCGGCCCCGCGGCGCCGGCCGCCGCCGCCGACGGGCCGGCCGCCGGCTGTGCCTCCAGGGGCCCCCGGGGGCGGCCGGGGGCCCGGCCAGCGGCGCGCGGCCTCGCGCATGTCGGCCGCGACGGCGCGCCCCGCCTCCGTCAGCTCGAACGCCTCCCGCTTGTTCCGCTGCCGCCGCTGCCGCCCCCGCCGGCGTCTGCAAACGCGGCGCGCGCGAGGGGGCGCGGGCGCGCGGGGCTCTGCGCCCGAGGGCACCTTGACGAAGGCGAGCCGCACGAGGTCGTCGATGCGGCGGGAGGCCGGGCTCTCGGGCCCCTCCCCGAGCGCCTCCTCGCTGCGCCCCGCCGCCAGCGCCGCCACCTCCTCCCGAGACGCAGGCACCGGCCCGAGGCCCGCCGCCTTCGAGTTCGCCCGCCTGGCCGGGCCCGCCGAGCCCACGGGCGCGCCGGAGACCGCGAGAAACCGCCCGATGGACTGCCGCTCCTCGTGCTCGAGGAGCGCGACGAGGATCGCCGGCGCCGCGCACGCGAAGCAGCCGTCCCGCGGCGCCCAGGCCCCCGCGCCCGAGCTCGGGGCCGCCGCGAGCTCCCCCGCGATCTTCTTCCCCACGCCGACGAGGCGCGCAGCCGCTGCCGCGCTCGCCAGCGGCTGCGCCTCCAGAGCGACCGACACGAGGGCGCGGTTGTACGCCAGCCGTGCGCCCTCGCTGTGTATCTGCACACCGATGCAATCTTTATGCGAGCTCGATAAAGGGCCTGCGCGTACTCACCGCCCGGGCAGCCTCGAGCTCCTTCTCGCGGAGGAGGCGCACAAAGGCGTGCCGCAGATCGACCTCCCCGGCCATGCGTTGATCACGGGCAGGTTGCGAGCATGAGCGAAAGCTGCACAGCTGTCGCAGCCTGGCAACTGCAGGGCAAGCCGCAAGTCAGGTTCGGAATACCCCCCTGGTGCGCTATAGGCGAACGCTCAGCTGCTGCACCACTGCGCGGCTCGCACGCATCCTGGCATCCTAACGCACTGAGCCATTCGGGGCCCAGGCCTGGGCCTAGGTTCGAACTCGGAAAGCGGCCGCGCGCCGCCCCGGGCCCGCGGCCGCATGCGCACTGCGGCCGCGCGCGGCAGCTCGAGCTCGCGCGCATGCCCGGAGCGCCCGCGGCCGCGCCGCCGCATATGCATGCAACTGTGACGCTAGCTAGCCGCTCGGTGCGCTCGCGATCCGATGATTGCCGCACGACCGTGACGACATACCGCCAGGCTCCAAGCCCTTGAATTCCAAGAAGTCAAACTAGAGCACAGCGGCTGGCGGGGGCTCAGTGGTGCGGGGAGGGGTGCCGGGGCCGGCCGCGGGCGGCCCGTGGGCCCCGGGGAGGGCGTGCCGCCGGGGGCCCCGCCTGGGGCCCCGGCCCGGGCGGGGCCGGGGCCCCGGGGAGCCCTGGGAGGAGAGGACGTCTGCGGCCTCGTGGAAGGCCTCGTCCAGCGCCGCCCCGCCCCCCCTCCTCCTCCTCGAACCCCGCCGCCGCCTCCCGGCCCCCCGCTCCTCCTCCTCCGACTCCTCCCGCTCCGCCAGCAGCGCCGCCTCCCGCGCCGAGAGCACCCGCCCCGCCGCCCGCCCGTGCGCCTCCAGCGCCCCGCCGCCCGCCGCACCCTGCAACGCCCCGCCCCGCCAGCCTCGACGCCCTGCGAGAAGAAGACGGGGCGGGCGGGGCGGGCGGGGACCTGGGTGGGCCCGAGGAGCTCGGCGGCGTCGTCGCCCCAGCGGTCGCGCCCGCGCCGGCGCGCCCGCCCCGCCCCGCCGGCCCGCGCCTCCGCCTCCACCGCCTCCCGCGCCTGCCCGCGCGCTCGGACCGAGGCGGGCGGGGCGGGCGGGGGCGCGGACGGCGCGGAGGTCGGCGGCGGTGCGCGGGTCGAGCTCGCCGAGGTGCGCCTCCAGCGACTCCCGCCCCACGTGCCTGCCCCGCTTCGGACGAAGAAGCGGGGCCCGAGCGGGCGGGGCCGGGCGGGGACCTGGCGGCGAAGGCGAGGCAGGCGGCGCGGAGGCGTGGGGCGGAGTAGAGGTCGGCGGCGGCGAGGAGGCCCCAGACGCTCTCCTCCTGCACGCTCTCCGCCACGTACTCCTCCGCCGCCGCCTTCAGCTCCGCCAGCTGCAGCAGGTCCGCCGCCTGCCACCGCCTCGAGTCGCCCCCGAGGCGGCCCCGGGCCCGGGGGGGGGGGGGGGGGGTACCTGGAGGACCTCGGCGGCGGTCTCCGGGGCGAGGCGGGCGCCGCCCCCGTACACGTGCTCCAGCACCGCCTCCAGCGCCGACTCCGACCTGCCCGCCCCGTCCGGGGCGGTCCGGGGCGCGGAACAGGCGGGCGGGCGGGGCGGGCGGGGCGGACAGGTCGGAGCGGAGGTCGGCGGCGGGCCCGCCGGCCATGGCGGCCCCCGTGGAGAAGCGGGCGGCGAGGGCGGGGCAGCGCGCGGCGAGGATGGCGCGGTGCGCGGGGAAGGAGCGCCCCCCCGCCAGCAGCACCACGTCCGCGCCCTGCGCCGGCCCCCGTCGGGCCCGACCCGGCGAGCGGGTCGCGGGGCGGGGCGGGGCGGGGGCGGACGTCGCCGGAGCGGAGGAGGGCGAGCATGTCACGCGAGAGGGTCCCCTCCGGCGCCGGGCCCGCCCGCATCAGCCCTGCCCCGCCCCGGACCCCTCGCCTCAGCCGACGGGCGGGGGGGAGATGGGAGCGGGGGGCACCGGGGATGCGGAGGGTGAGGAGGACGCGGTTGGCGAGGGTGGCCGCGCGCTCGTCGGGGTCCGCGGCGAGGGCACGCAGCGGGGCCACCCCGTTGCACAGCGCCATCGCCCGCCACAGCAGCCGCCGGTACCGCGCTGCCCCCGCCCCGGCCCCCCCGCCCGCCTCGCTCCAGCTCCGCGCGGGGGCGCGGCGCGGCGGGGAGGGGCGCGGGTGCGGACGCTTGAGGGCGAGGCGGGAGAGGGAGAAGGCGGCGAGGAGGCGGGCGGCGGGGAGGGGCGCCTCGAGGAGCGGCACGAATGGCATGAGGGAGAGCCACGATCCGAAGAAGTCGCGCAGGCGCTCCTCCCGCCCCTCCTCCACCGCCCGCTCCACCAGCCCCGCCGCCCCCGTACGCTCCATCGCCCGCGCGTTCTCCGCTGCACCCCCCGCGAGTGAGTCTGGGGCAGCGGAGGCGGGGACGGTGCGGGACCGGGCGGGGCGGGGGCGGACGGTGCATGGCGAGGTTCGCGAGAGTGAGGGCGGCGCGGAGCCGCGTCTCGAGGTCCCGCGGGGGCGAGCAGAGGGCCGCTGCGAGGGCCAGCCCGCCCTCCTCCGCGATGCGCACCTGCAGCGCGCTCGGCCCCCGAGCAGAGTGGGGCGCGGGGCGCGGGGCGGGGGCGGGGCGGGCCTGGTACGGGTTGCGCTCGCCGGTGCGGAAGCGCGACTCGGATACGTTCTGCAGGATCGCCGACACGCACTCCTCCACCCGCGCCTGCATCGCGCGCGCGGTGTGGGCCCCGTAGGCCGGGGCGGGGCGGCATAGAAGGGGCGGGGCGGGCCTCGGCGGGGAAGCGGGCGAGGAGCTGCGGGAGTACGGCGACGATGCCGAGCTCCACCAGCAGCGGCTTGTTCCGCGTGTACGCGCTGCAGTTCCTGCCCGGCCGCCATGCCCCTCGGCGCCCGGCGCGCGCGCAGGCGGGGATCCGGAGGTCTAGGGGGCGAGGGGGGGCGCGCGGGGGCACCAGATGCAGCCAAGGACCTCGCCGACCGCGAGCACGGAGCGCGTCTGCGCGGCGAGCTCCACAAGGCACCTCAGCGCCCCCAGCACGCCGATCCGCTCCGCCCAGAACGCTGCGCCCCGCCCTCGGCGCGCCGCCTCGTCCGGCGGGAGCGGCGCCGCGCACCCGACTCGCAGGAGATCTTCCAGAGCCTGTTGGCCGCCACGACGCAGTGAATTTCTTGCGCCGGCCCCCCCGCGGTCGACGCCAGCAGGTCCATGCAGCGCCGGATCTCTTCATCGTCCACCTGCAGCATGCTGCGCCGCTCCGTGCGATTGAGCTAAGCTACCGACGCAGCCTGAGCTCCGCTGCAACTTCCGCTGCCGTTCTCGGTCTCCGGACGCGCTCGAAAAACGAACGCTGCGCTGCTCCGTCGCCGCCGCTGGCACGCGTCGTGCGGCGCCGCGTCCTTCAATTCCTTAGCTTCCGAAGATCTGCGGCGCGCATTCGAATCAGCTCCGGCGGGCGCGCGCGGCTAGAGCGCACCGCGAACGCCCTCGCGCCGCACGCACGGCGCTCAAGGACGAAGATTCTCACGATCTCGTCTCTCGCTCGACTCGGATCGCCGCTGCCGGCCGCTGGCGCTCTACTGAATCTATACCCCCTCTTCGTTCTCAGCGAATCTCAGGTGAATTCGAAGCGCCCTAGCGCCCGCAGCGTAGCGCCCAGCGGCCTAGTCTCTCGCACAAGGCAGCGCGGCGTCGGGCGTGCGATGGAGCCGCCGCCCAGGGCGAGCGGGGACACGGAGGCCGTCGCGGCGGCGCAGCTGCTCCAGCTGCCCGACGAGCTGCTCGAGGGCGTGATCGAGCGCGTCGCGCACGCTTCCCCGTCGATGGCGGGCCTGCGGGTCGTCTGCGCTCTCCGCGCGGCCTGCCGGCGCACCCGTGCCCTGATCGACGGCGCGGGCGGGCCGCTCTCCTTCTGCTCTCGCGTGACGTACGACTCGGACGACTACTTCCTCCTCCGCCTGCTCAACGGTGGGCGCCGCGCTCGTTCGCCATCGCGCGGTCGCGCGCGGGCCGGCCGCTGACGGTCACCGCAGAGGAGGCGGAGTGGTTCGTGCGGCTGCGGCACCTGGAGATGATGGGCGGGAGCGGGACGGTGGCGCGCGTCCTGGCGGCGCTGCCGCGGCCGGCGCTGCTGGAGGTGCTGGACCTGCGGCTGCAGCCCGACCCGGGGCCGCCGGCCGCCGCCGCCGAGCGCGTGCTCGACGAGGTGCGGGCCGCCGCGGGGCTGCGCGGCCTGCGGGAGCTGCGGGTGCGGCTCGGGGGCAGCCCCGGCCTCGAGCTCGCCGTGGGGCCGGCCCTCGCCCTCGTGGCGGGGCGTGCCCCCGCCTGGCGGCCCTCCGCCTCGAGCGCTGCTTCGTGCCCTCCTGGGCCGGCGTCTTCGGCGAGGCCGGCGCCGCGCGGGAGTGGTCCCTCGAGCTGGAGGACTGCTGGAGCGGGCGGAACGCGCTCTTCGGGGCCGGGGGCCTGCAGGTCGCCTTCGGCGCCGGCTCGGACGGCTCCGTCCTGCGGGCCCTCGACCTGGCGCCCCTCGCCGCCGAGCCGGCCGCCGCCGCCGGCCTCGCCTCGCTCACCCTCCGCCACCGCCTGCCCCTCGCCGCCTCGCGCCTCGCGCCCCTCGCCGCCCTCCCGGGCCTCCGCGCCCTCACCCTCCGCCTCTCGGGCCTGGCCGCCCCCGATGCCGCCTCGCCGCGGCCCCTGCTCCCGTCTCTGCGGGCGCTGGACGTGCAGGCGCTGCGGGAGGGGCCCCGCGCCTCCGAGGCGGACCTCTGGGCGGCGGCGCTCGTCGCCGCCAACGCCCCGGGCCTCGAGCGGCTCGCGCTGCTCCAGCCCCTCACCTCCGCCGCCGTCGCCACGCGCCTTGCCGACGCCCTCCGCGCCGCCCCGCGCCTCTCCGCCCTCACCCTCGACTGCGGCTCCAGCCTCGCCGCGAGCCCCGTCCTTGCCGCCCTGCCCCGCACCCTCCGCTCCCTGGCCCTCCTGCGGGCGCCCTCGCCGCTGGTGTGGGGCCTGCACCCGCCCGCCGGCTGCTCGCTGGCGTGGCGGGAGCGGGCGGCGTGGGGCGGTTTGACCCTCGAGGAGCGCGAGGCGGCGGCCGCCGCCCTCCGCGCCCGCGGCGTCCCCGTCCGTCTCGAGTCCCTCCCCTAGCTATAGGCCGCCGTTCAACTGTTGTGTTCAACGGTTGGCGAACTGGGAAGTGGCAGCCTGCTCGCAGGGGAATTCGCGAATTCGAATTCGTTAGAGCCTCGGAGGGGATCGATCGCGAGGAGATTCCGGCATGCGCCGGGCCGGGCCGTGCACGTGATCATCGTGCACGGAGGAAGAGGCCTAGCCTAGTAGGGGAGCTTGAGGCCTATAGCTAGGGAGGAGGAGGGGGGGAGGGGGGGACTAGTACTGCAGTAGTACACTGCAGTTGCATTGGGCTGCCAGGCCTGGGCTGCGCTGTTTCGACGCGCGCGGCGATGACAATCGACTCGTTGCCGGACGAGATTCTGCAGAGCGTCTTCCTCCTTCTGCCGCTCCCGCAGGTTGATGGCGATCTCCCAGCCGTCTGCCGCCGCTTCCGCAACCTCGTCCAGCGCCTCCAATGGGCCCACGTCTCCCTTCCCGAGGTGCGAGCTTGATCATGATCATGAGGCCCGGCCCTGCGAATTTCGCGGTGCCTGCAAAAAACTTCTTTCGCGCATGCGCAGGGCTGGTCGTGCGTCGATTCCATACATCTATAGCTAGCTCAAAAGAAACCAGTCGAATTCGCTAGCGCTAAGCAGAGTGCAGGCGGCGCTTGAACGATCGGCGGCTGTTGCGGTTGGCGCGATGCGCAGCTGGGGCACGTTCCCTCGATCTGGAAATCGAGTGCATCATGGATGGGGCGTGTGGCGCGCGCTCGGGGCTGAGCGAGCGTGGAATCGCTGCCCTCTGCGCCGTGCCCCCGCTCCACCACCTCTCATTTCGCTGCGTCATCAATCCCGGTGCGCTAGCGGGCCGGGCTTGGACTCCGATCCGGGCCCGGGGAGTCGGGAGCCGCTCATAATCGCTCCAAGCTCAAGGCTTAAAGCTTGCCCGTGGCCCTGCAATTACAGCCTTAAGCCTGCAGTCAGTCGCGCCGCGGCGATTGTACGCAGAAGTCGACGCCTTTTGCGCAGGGGAGAATGGTGGGGAGGGCGCGGAGCTGGAGGGGATGCGGGAGCGGGTGCGGGAGTTCATGGGGCTGCAGGCCGCCCTCGCTCGCCTCGCCTTCCGCTGCCAGGTGGCTCCGCCCAAGCCCTCTATAGCTAGGTCTTGCAATTGAGCGGCTGATATTCTAAAGTCTAGATCTTAGCAGGCTGACATCGATATCGCTTGCGCTAGCGCGTTCGTTGATAAACCATATATAGCTAACTGGGGGCGGGGCGCGCGGGGGCAGGTGGGGTGGGAGGACGTGGAGCTCGCAGCGGGGGCCTCCCTGGCGCAGCTCGCGCACCTCGACCTCTCCGACCACCCCCTCGCCCCCGACGCCTTCGCCGTGCGCTCACGTTTGCCCGCCCCGCCCCGCTCCGCGCGCGTCCAGCTCGAGGCTCGAGGCTGAGAGTCGGTGGGCAGGCGCTCTGCCGGGCGGCGCCGCGCCTCGAGAGCCTCGCCCTCGCCCTCCCCGCCCCCGCCCTCGACGGGCCCGCCCCCTACGCCGAGGTGCCCCCTTCCGCTTTAGCTTCCGGACCCACGCCCGCCCACCCCGACCGGTTCCCCCTCGAAGGCGGACGGGCGGTACTTCGCGGCGGCGGGGGGCCTGCCCTCCCTCGCCTCCCTCACGCTGCGCGCCCCCGCGCGGCTCGCCTCGGCGCCGCTCGCCGCGCGCCCCGCCCACGTGGCGGCCCTGGGGCGCCTTGGGCGGTTGCGGGCCCTCGCCCTCGGGCCCCGCCTGCTGCTGCCCCGGCCGCCCTCCCGCTCCTGCCGGCCGCCCCGGGCCTGCGTTCCCTCGAGCTCCACCTCCTCGCCCTGCCCACGCCCCGCCCGCCCGGCGCCGGGCCCCGCACCGCAGCCCAACCCTTCTCGCTCGCCCCGCCGGCCCCGCCGCCCCGCCCCGCCGGCCCCCGCCGACTTTTCGGCGCTGCTGCGGTACCCCTGCTGGAGGAGCTGCGGCTGGCGGCCGAGGGCCGGGCTTCTCCCCGCACGCCGCCGGCTCCCTCGCCCGCGCCGCCGCCGCCGCCCGGCCTCCGCCGCGTCGCCCTGCGGGACCCGCCGGCCTCGCCGCCCCCGCCCTCCGCCGCGCCCTGCCCCCGCCGTCCTCCTCTGCCCTCCCCCCCGACCCCGCGCCTCGGCACCCCCAGTGACCCAGTGAAATATATATGTACAGTCCGACGGTCGCCAGACGCGGGGCGGGGCGGCCGCGGGGGTCGCTTGGGGACCGCCGGAGGAGGCCCTCAGGCGGGGATGTCGCCGCCGCCGCGGACGGGGCGCGAGAAGGGCGCCCCCTCGGTGGCCGGCTGCGCCTGCGCCTGCGCCCGGTGCCAGGCCTCCGCCCCCTGCGCCCCCGCCCTTGTCCTCGCCCTCGCCCGGCGCAGGAGAGCAGCGAGAACGAGGCGCACGCGGGGCTGGTAGGAGGCGTCGCCGGCGGCCGTGGCGCGGTAGAGGGCGGGGGGCCCGCGGTAGGCCTGCCCCGTCGTCCACTGCTCCGGGCCCGACGGAGAGCCCGGGTCCGGCCCTGCGTCCGAGCCTCAGGGGCGGCAGGGTCGAGCGGGCGCGGCTGGGCTCGAGGGCGCGCACCGTAGGCGTAGGCGTCGGCGTAGCGGGAGCGCATCTGCGGGGGCGACTCCTGCGGCGGGCTCTCGAACTGCAGCGCGTAGCCCCCGAGCCGCGAGCGCCCCGGCGGCGGCGGCGGCGCGGCCCCTGCGGAGGCGCGGCCAGTCGGTCCGGCGGGGACGCGGGCCGCGGCGCGGCCGGCGCACCATCGGGCTCTGCCCGGGCCCGCCCATCGGCTCCGGGCCGGCGCGCTGCTGCGGCGCCGGCGGGGCGGGCGGCCGCTGCGCGGGCCGCCGCGCGGGCCGCCGGAGAAGAGGGCGCGCCGCACGCCCGAACGCGGCGGGCCTTCCCCCGCCGGCCCGGCGCCGGAGACGCCGGCCGGACCCGAGGGACCTGCAGGCCCCGTTCAGCGCGCGCCGAGAGACTGCCGGCTGCCGGCGCTCGGCACGGGGAAGGGCAGCGCGGCACCCGGGGGGGCCGTGACGGTGAACGACGCGCCCTGCTGCAGCGGCGCGCCCTGCTGCAGCGGCGCGCCCTGCTGCAGCGGCGCGCCCCGGCCGTACGTGTACGTGTACGTACCAGAGCTCGCTCCCGGACCCGTGTACGCGTACGGAGCGCCGCCGTAGCCGACGGCTGCGGCGCGCGCGCCGTGAGGAGGAACCCAGAACACTCGGGCGGGGCAGGGAGACCGCGCACGAAGCGGCGCGCCGCTGCTGTACAGAGGCGCGCTGCTGCTGCTGTACAGCGGCGCGCTGTACAGATGCATATGCATCGGCGCCGTCGCGGGCCGGGGCGCGTAGCCGTAAGAATAGCCGCCGGCGCCCGCGACGCCGTACGGCTGCTGCGCGAGCTGCGGGCCTCCCGCGGAGAGCGTCGTCGCTGCGCGAGCGTGTGCGTGAGCAAACTGCAACGTCGGCGAGCTCGAGAACTAGAGGGCACATATCCGCAGCCGAGAATCTCAAGCACGCACTGTGGCCCGGCACTATAACCCTGTCCAGCGGCCGCTCCGGGAGCCTGTTGTCGATGCCCTGGCCGTGCGTGCGGGTCCAGTCTCTCGCTGCGCGCGCGTGGAGGGCCGAGGCGCGACATGGAACAGCGCGCGACGCGCGGCGCGGCGGCCGCTCAGGTTGCGCGAGCGCGCGAACCGCCCCACGGTCTGTAGTTAGATCGACTCCAGTGCGAGTCCCAGACCTGCACGCGAGAGCATGTGAGACGAACGCAGCGGCATTTTCCGGCGAACGGCGCGTACGTACCGAGCTTCCAATCGGCGGTACGCACGTCATTCTTCGAGAGATTTGTGAGAAGCCTGCAAGGTGGCAGAGCAACTGTAAGCTTAGTTCGCCTACCCCGGATCAGATTCCACCTACCCCTCCCGATCGAACCCGGGACCCCGCCGCAAACACGATGCAGGCGCGCTGCCCACGCTCCCCGCGTCGGAGCGCGCTAATAGACGTCGCAGAGCCAGTACTCTCGCACGACGACGACGGAGACGTTTGGCGCCGGCGCTCCGCAAGCGAAGGTGCGGCGCGCGAGATCGCTGCCCTAGAGCACCGATCCAATCTCCTTCGAACAGGGCACGTACGTTCGGGAGACGCCTTTGTATCTGCGGAGCGGGGCGCCGGTTGCAACAACGACCGTGGCGCCGGCGACGACCGTGGCGACTCCGTACACGTACGAGCCGACTGCGCATCCGAAGAAGCAGCACCACAGCAAGCTCGGCGCCTTGTGCGTGTCCGATTTTGGCGCCGCCGAGCGCTTCCGTTGCCCGCGCGCGGTCTCGGAGCGCGAATGCAGCTTGTTTGAGGTCCTCTTCACGTCGGGCATTCTTGCGAATTGCTCGCGCTCGCGCGCGCGCATGCGCGCCCTCCCCCCGAAGCCTTCTCTTGACATCGGCTGCGCGCTTCGGCCGCGCAGCGCGGCGGGGACGCTCGGAGCAGCGGTGGGCACCATCACGGGCGCTGTCGCCGGCCTCGCCATCGGTGCGCGGGTGCCGGTCACGCCTTTCGCAGTGCGCTCACCGACGCGCCGTGGGCAGGGGCGAAGGGCGGGTCGGAGATGTACCGGGAGCACGAGGTCGACAGCGCGGCGCGCCAGCGGGTGCCCGTCATGGCGGGCCCGCCCACGTACGCCGTCCTGCGCGACCAGGGCGGGCCGGCGCCCCGCTACATGGAGTACTACGGTCCCACCGTGCGCCGCCCCCTGCGCCCGCCCTCTTCGCGTCCCTTAGTGCGTCCTCGGCCGGCGGCAGACTGTCACCACCGGCCCGGGTCCGCCTCGAGCTGCCCACCCTGCGTCGGCGCCGGCCCCTCTGCGCCTCTGAGCCTGCTTGCCTGCCACGGCCACAGCGGGGTACAAGACCACGACGACGAGCACCTCGTACAGCACGGCTGCACCTGGGTACACGCAGCCGCAGCTCCCGGCCCCGGCCTCCTACCCGCCCACAACCGCCTCGTACCCGCCGGCGTCCGGCCCGTACCCGCCCCAGATGGCCCCGTCACCCTACCCGCCCCAGCAGACGGGAGGTGCGCATGCGCCCCGCCTGCCGCGCCCGACGGTGAATCGCCGCGGCGCCCTCCCACGCCGCCTCGCGCAGGGTGGGCGTCGAGCGCGCAGCCCCAGGGCGGCTACGGTGCGCCCCCGCGCCCCTCCAGGCTCCGCACAACCGACACCCGCACAGGCCAGACGACGGCGGCGAAGGGCGCCTCGGGCGGGCCCGGTGCGCCGACTCGCGTCTAGAGGCCGCCGCACCCGTGAGTCTCCCGGCGGAGCCTCGGTCGTCCGCCGCCCCGGCCGGCCCGCGCGAGCTCGAGGGTCCTCGCCCGACCGTGGCGTGGGCGCGGCGCGGGCGCAGGGGCGTGGGAGGCGGACGCCGAGGTGCAGCACGCGCTGCAGGCCCACGGTGCGCGCGCCCTTCGTCTTCCTGCGGGCCGCGGCAGGCACGTCTCAACGCGCGCGGGCCGCAGACCTGCGCTGCGAGGGGCTGGACACCCGCCGCCCCTACGACGAGTTCGCCTACCGGTCCTCCCCCGCCGACTGAGCGCGCCCCTCCCCGGCGCCGGCCGCCGTGCCGGCCCAAGTAAATCCGTGTTGTTCTGGGAATCAGAATTGCCGGCGCCACCATGTGCACTGCGCCGCGAAAGCGACGGGCGCTAGCCAGCGCTTGCCTTCGCGGGCTAGCGCGCCGGGGCCTGAACGCTTGCGAGCGATCGCCCTAACCGATCGCGATGCGCTTGCAGCTGCAGACATCGCCGCTCCGGCGAATGCGCATGCCGAGCGCTAGCCAGCCGGCGCCCAATTATTCGATACCCCGACGGCGATGATCTCCATGAGCTTGCTGCGCCCTGCTCGGTTGTAGGCACCGAGCTGTTGATTAGCCGGAACCGCACCGCCGCGACCAATCCAGCCAGTTGCAGCGTCCGGTCGGGTCGATGCTGGCCGCCTGGCGCCTCGCCCGCGCGCGCGGTGTGCTCTGCAGGACGGTCAGCACAGCGTTCGGCGGCACGCGCGGCGCAGCGAGCGCGGCGCTGGGCGGCGACGGTCCGTCTCGCGCTTCGGCCGGGACCGCTGCGAGCAGGCTCGCGAAGGATGGCGTCGTGGTGCCGCGCAACTCGGACAGGCTGGACATCCGCTACGTGCAGCACGAGCTGGAGGCGCGGCGGGTCGGGCCGGCGCTCGCGCGAATCGCCCAGTTCAAGCACGCCGAGTCGATCGAGGCGGTCGCGCACAAGCTCCTCCTGGCGGCGATCAAGGAGCAGGACGGCGCCTCCTTCGACGCCGCCTTCGACCTCATCCTCTCCCGCTCCGCCTACCGCCCCAGCGGTGCGCACGCGCCGGCGCAGCGCCCGGGCGGCCGCGGGGCGGGCGCCGACGGGGCGGGCGGGCGGGCGGCAGGTGCGCTGCTGCACGAGGCGGTGGCGTTCGTGCTGCGGCGGGCGGACGCGTCGGCGCGGCGGGCCGAGCAGCACGAGCTCTTCCCCGCCGAGCTGGCGCCCGGGCCGGGGCGGGGCGCCGGGGCGGCTGCGCTGGACGGGGCGATGGACGCGGCGGGGCGGGCGGCGTGGGAGCTGGTGCGGCGGGTGCGGGAGGCGCCGGCGGGGCTGTGCCGCGTCGCGGTGCTGCCGGGGACGTACGCGGCGATCACGCGGCGCTTCCTCGCCGCGAGCAACCCGCAGGCCGCCTCGCCGTCCTCGCCGTCTTCTACGAGGCGCCCCCGCCCGCCCCGCCCCGCCCCTCCCGCCGCCTCCGCCTCGCGCGCTCACTCCGGCGCAGGAGGGGCGCCCGGCCGACGAGCTCCTCCTCGAGGCCATCGACTGCGCCTTCCGCTGCCGCCGCGTGCGCCCGCCGCCCCGCCGCCCCGCCCCCTCCGCCTCGGGACGAGCCGAGGTGCAGCGGGACCTGCTGCGGACGCTGGCGGGGATCTGCGCGGGGCCCGCCACAGCCACGCCGTCCGCCCCGCCCCCGCCGCCCGCCTCCGCCCGCCCGCCGCGCCGGCCGACGGGGGCGGGCAGTACTTCAACGCGGGGATCGCGCGGCACGTGCGGGACGGGGACGTGCCGGGGGCGCTGGAGAAGCTCGGCGAGATGCGCCGCGCCGGCATCCTCGGCTCCTTCCGGCCCCACACCCTCCGCGCCGCCGTCTCGTGCGCCCCGCCCGCCCGCCCCGCCCGCCTTCCCCCTGCAGGCGGCCGAGGGCGGGTGCAGGGCGGCGGCGGGCGGCGGGGCGGGTGGCGGGAGGCGGCGCGCGAGGCGGCGGCGGGGATGGGGCGCGCTGAGGTCGACCCCGAGCTCCTCCCGACCTTTGAAGACCTGGTGCGGCCCCTCCCGCCCGCCTCGTCTCGCCCCGCCCCGCCGCTCAGCGGGCGCCGGGGCGCAGGTGACCGGCTACTTCTGGGGGCTCGCCCAGTCCCCCCGCTCCCGCGGCGCCGCCCTCTCCCACGCCGCCTCCCTCGCCGCCGCCCGCCCGCACCTCGCCGCCGGTGCGCCCCGCCCGCCCGCCCGGCCTTCCCTGGGCCCCGCCTTGTACGGCTCGCCTCACGGGGCGGCAGCGGCGTACGCGGGGGTGGTGAAGGCCCTCGAGGAGCTGCGCGACTGGGCCGCCCTCCGCGCCCTCCCGCTGCCGCCGCAGCCGCTGCCGCCGCCGCGCGCCCCGGCGCCACCGCCCTCCGCCCGCGGTCATCCGGCTCCTGCGTGCCGCCGCCACCCGCGCCGTCGCCCGCGCCGCAACCCGGGGCCCCGCCACGGTGCTGCCCTCCCTTGGCCTCGCCGGCCGCCGGCCGCCGCTGAAGGCGGGCGCGCAGGGGGCGGCCAAGGAGGAGGAGGGCGACGACGACGAAGAGGATGGCGAGGCGGGGGGCTGGGGGCGGCGGGGGCCGGGGCGTGCGGGAGGCGGTGGAGGCGCTGCTCGCGGCGGGGCGCCCGCTGCGCGCCGCCCGCGCCCTCCGCGCCTACCTCGACGCCCTCGCCGCCGCCCCGGCCCCGCGTCCGGCCCCGGCCCCGACCCGCCGCCCCCCGCCCGAGGCGGCCCGCCGGCTTCCGCGCCGCCGCCGCCAGCGCGGGGGACGGAGGCGGGCGCGGAGGCGGAGGCGGTGGGGGCGGCGGTGGCGGGGCTGGCGGCGCGGGGCTCGCCCGCGGGGCTGGCGGCGGCGGGGCCCTCCTCGAGCGCGCCCTCGAGCTCGGCCTGCGCCCCGGCCCGCAGCCCTACGCCGCCCTCCTCGCCGCCGCCCTCGCCTCCGCCCGCACCGGCCCCGGCGCCAGAGGGGCGGTCGAGGGCGGCGGGCGGGGCCCGGGGAGGCGGACCCGCACGAGCTGATCCCGGCGGTGCCGCGGCTGATGCGGGAGCGCGGCGGCCTCCGCCCCGACGCCGCCTTCTACCGCGCCGCCGCCCTCGGCGCCCCGCCCGCCGCCCGGAAGGCGCGGCCGGCCCGCGGGGCGGGCGGCGCCCGAGGCGCTGCGCCGGCTGGTGGCGGCCCTCGAAGAGGACGGCCTGTACCCGACGCCGTCCTCCCCGGCCCTCCTCGCCGCGCCCGGCCCCGGCCCGGACTCCAGCCCCCGCCCGCAACCCCCTCCCCTGCCCCCGCCGCGGGCCCCGCGCGGCCCCTCACCGCGTAAACCCGCCGTCATGATCACTTCTCTTGTCCTTCCTCCCTCCCCTCCTCCCCCTTCCCTTTCCCTCTTTTTCCCCTTTTAAATCTCTCTCCTTCGACCCTTCTCGCCCGTCGCGCTCGCGCCCCGCGGTGCGGTACGGAAAGAGCTCGATTGGCTGTCGAGACGGCATCCACTGCGAGCGGAGAGGCGCCCCTAAGGGCTCAGGCGGGCGGGGGGAGGGAGGAGGCGCTGGGATCCGGGGCGGCGGCCTCGCCAGAGGGGGGCCGGGGCGTGCTGCCGCCCGCCGGCTGGCTCGGGCGGGGGCGGGGGCGGCGGGAGGGCCGGGGCGAGGCGGGGGCCGGGCTGGCCAGGCGACGGGCGAGTTTCGGCCGATGGAGCGCCACGAGGAGCCGCGGACATCGCCGCCGCCGCCGCCGCCGCCGGCCCCGCGCCCTCCACGCTCGTGCGCACGCTGCCCGGACCGGTACCCGCGCCGGCGGCCCAGGGGAAATCTCGGTCCAGAGGGCGCCCCGCGCGACCAGGCCGAGGCCACCCGACTCCTGCTCGCCCGCAGGCGCCACCGAGGCCGCTAAGCCGGCGGGGGGGCGTCGGCGGCGGGCGGGGCGTGGGCGCGGCGGCGGCGTGGTCGGGTGGTCGGCGGGGTCGGGGTGGTAGACGACGCGGACGGCCCGCGAGGGCGGCGCCGGGTCCGCGAAGGCGTTGATTGAGGCGAAGCCGCCGCCCTGCCCCGCCAGCGCGGCGCCCAGCACCGCCGAGGGCCGCGGCGACGCCTCCGCCCCCGCGGCGTGCTCCCGCTCCCGCTCCCGCTACCGCCCCGCCCCGCCCCCGCCGGCCGCCGGCGCCGCGATGCGGCCGCGGGAGCGGATGCGGATGGAGCCGGTGGAGCCGCGCGGGCTCCCGTCGCCGCCGCCCCGCCAGGAGCCCTCGCCGCCCGGCGCCGTCATCTGCCGCCGAGTGTGAGCGAGGGCGCCTCCAGAGGGGCGGGGCGGGGCGGGGCGGGGCGCGCGGCGGCGATGCTGCGGAGGAGGGGGAAGGCGTGCTCCTCGCCCCCGGCCCCGCCATCGCCGCCACTGCCGCCCCGACTCAGAGCGCCCGGCGGGGGCGGGGGCGGGGCCGGGGGCGGGGCGCACGGCTCGCGGGGTGCGCCACGACTGGAGGGAGACGGTGCGGAGGTCGGCGGCCGAGGAGGAGGGCGCCGGCGAGGCCCGCCGCGCCCGCTCCGCCGGCCGCTCCTCGGCCCCCTCCGAGCCGCCGTCCACGCCCTTGGCCGGCCGCACCAGAGGCGAGCTGCCGGCGCTCGGGGGCCGGGGCCCGCCGGGCCCGCCGGCGCCGGCGCGGTCGACTTGGACGAGCTCCAGGGTCGACTCCTCCTCCTCCTCCTCCTCGCCCTCGGGCGCGCACGCAGCCTTGCGCCGCCGCGCCGCCAGCGCCTGCGGGGCCCGCGCGCGCCTCAGCGACGGCAATCGCAAGGAAAGGGCTGCGGGGAGTTGGAGGGGGCGGGGCGGACGTGGCGGATGAAGTGGACGGAGACGAGGGCGAAGCCGGAGGCGAAGGTCCCCACGTAGAGCACGTACTGCACCGAGCGCAGGGGGTACTCGGGGGGCAGGAAGGCCGCCGAGACCGCGATCTCGAGCGCCGCCGCGAGGGCCAGGACGAGGAGGAGGAAGGACTCGATGAGGTTGTCGAAGGGGAGCCCGTACGGCCGCGTCAGCGCGTGCAGCGCTGCCCGGCCGCGTGAGTGGGGGGCGGGGAGGGGGCGGGGAGGGGTGGGGCGCGGTCCCCCGCACCGCCGAAGGCGAGGGTGGCGACGAAGAGGGCGAGCGCCCGCACGTTGTCGCTGCTCCCGAACTGCCCGCCCCGCACCCTCCCTCGGCGTCCCGGAGCGGAGCCGGGCGGGCGGCCGGGCGGGCGGGGGCGGCGGGGGCGGGGGCGCACGGCGGTGTCGAGGGCGACGAGGAGGATGCGGCGGCCCATGACGACGACCTCGTAGTACTTCCAGTGGGGCCGGTAGCAGCTGTACAGCAGCCCGTACGTCGCCATCGCCTCCGTCGAGTACAGCGCCCCCTTCCGGCTCTGTGCACCGCCCCGGCCCCGCCGCGCCGGGCGTCGCTCAGCGGAGCGTTGCGGGGGTTTGGCGGGGGAGGGGGCGGGGCGGACGAGGCGGTAGACGAGGGCGATGAAGAGGAGGGGGAGGCCGGCCGTGTACACGATCAGCATGCACCACGCGAGGGGCAGCCACTGCCGGTACTCCGGGTCCGTGCACGACACGCCCTGCGCCGGCGAGGTCAGGCGATGCTGTGCGGGGCGGGGCGGTGCGGTGCGGGGCGGGGCGGAGAGCGCTCGCACGGGGAAGCGGCGGAGGACGCGCTCGGGGCCGACGGGGACGCAGTCGAGGTACTTGATCGCCGTGTTCCCGATCGCTGCCGACGCGATTGAGGCGGGGGCGGGGAGGCCGGAGGAGGGGCCGGGGGCGCGGGCGCGCGCGGGCGCACCGATGTAGGCTACGGAGGCGATCTGGAAGGCGACGTACCTTCGAGCGGGCCCGTCAGAGGAAAGAAGAGCAGACGGCAAGCAAAGGCTGGCGGGGGCGGGTGGGGTGGGGGCGGACCAGAGGCGGTCGCGCCAGCGGGTGGAGGAGCGGGGGCGCCCAAAGCAGCGGCTCCGGACGAGGTCGGCCCCCAGCGCGAGCATGATCGCCAGCAGCAGCGCGATGAACGAGAAGGCCGGCACCTGCGCCCCGGCGGCCCCGCGGCGCGCACCCTCAGACGGCGAGGGGAGGAGAAGGGGAGGGAGGGGGGCGGGCCCAGTAGCCGAGCATGGTGCGGTGGAAGGTGGAGATCTGGAAGGGGCAGGCGAGGGGCGACGCCAGGAGAACGTCCCACGAGAGCGTCGCGAACAGCGAGCCCACCTGAGGGGGATCGCCCCGTCAAGAGGGGCGGGAGGAGAGAGGAAGCCTTGAAGCCTGGCGCGGGCGTGCCTCGTCCTGCATGACGAGGGCGACGGCCTGCACGAAGAAGAGCAGCGACTTGACCTTGCCCGAGGAGAGCGCCAGCGTCCCCGCCGAGAGCACCCAGCTCCCCGACACAAGCTGCGGAGAGGAGGCGATCGGAGGATGGGAGGGGAGGGGCGGGGCGGGGCGGGTAGAGACGGACGGCGACGCCGGCGAGGAAGGGGAGGACGAGGAGGGCGTACTGCGGGCTCCCGCAGCGCCGGCACTGGCCGCCCCAGTCGCTGAACCCCGGCAGGCACCGCCCGCACAGCGTCCCCGTCCGCGCCTCCGCGCTGCCGGGGCCCCGCGTCAGCCGGGCTTCGAGGGGGCCCGCCGCTCGCCGGCTCTCCGTCGCGCGCGCACCAGGGGGCCTCCGTGCCGCAGTCGCCGTCCGGGCAGCAGAAACCGCCTGCGCGTTCGCGCCCGTGAGGCGCGAGCGAGGCAGGGAGAGAGGGGGCGGACGGGGGCAGCGGTAGAGGGCGGGGACGCCGGCGGCGAGCGAGGCGGGGTCCATCCAGAAGCCCGGCGCCGCCAGCACCGAGGTCTTGCCGGGGCAGGAGGCCCCGGGCGGGCACGGCCGGCAATGCGAGTCCCCCAGCAGGTTGTATCTCCCCGCCGCGCTGCAAAAGGAAAAGAAAGGAAGGAAGAGGTGAGGGGGGCCGGCAAAAGAAAGGGGCGGGGGGCGGGGGGGCGGGTGGGTTGCACCAGGGGAGGCAGCGGAAGGAGGCGGGTCCCTCGAGGGAGGAGAAGCCCGGGGCGCAGGGGAGGAGGGCGAGGGCGAGCTCGGCGGCGCCGGCGTCCGAGGCGAGGCGGAGGGTGAAGTTGCGCCCCCGCGCCCCGTCCACGAAGACGTCCACCTCGAACTCTACGGAGCCGCCCTTGAAGACCTGCCCGGCCCGGCCCAGTGGGTTCGTTAGATTCGAGCTTAAGCTTAAGCTTCAGGGATAACTAAGGAAAGAGAGGAGTGCTTTGGGAACCTTCCAGAGGGTGAGGGTGTTGACCTGGAGGCCGGCGGGTGCCTGCAGCTCGACGGCGACGGGGGGCACGGCGAGGGCGACGCGCTGCCCGAGCGCGTCCAGCAGGCTCGCCCGCACGGTGAAGCCCTGCCCCGGCGCGTGCGCCACAGCGGCGGGGCCCTCCAGCGCGATGCGGGCGGGGCGGGTGGCGGCGAGGACGCCCCACGGCGCCGCGTTGTCCTTGGTGAGCGCCGCCGTCGCCTCGTCCGCCTCGAAGCGGGCGCGGTCGGTCCCGTAGTAGAAGACGGCTCCGGCGACGGCCGCCGCGTTCCGCTCGAACGCCGTCCCGTTCGCCTGCAGCGAGGCCGCCCCGCCCTCCGCCGCCGCGTCCTCTCCCACACCGACAGCCGCCCCGTAGCTGCCGCGCGCGCGCGAGCGAGCTCGAGTCAGCCGGGTCGTCCGAGGCTCAGCTGGGGCTCAGGTGAGCAGCGGAGGGGCGGACTCGGCGCGGTTCTCGAGGAGGCGGGCGCCGACGAGGGCGACGAGGGCGGCGTTCTCGACGAAGAGGGCCCCGCCGCGGGGCGCCCGGTTGCCCCGCACCTCCGTGCCCCGCACCACCAGCCGCGCCCCGTGCCCGGCCGTGTAGAAAGCCCCGCCGTGCACGCGCGCCGCGTTGCCGGCGACCAGCCCTCCCTCCACCTCCGCGCTGCAGTCGTCCGGCACCGAGACCGCGCCCCCGTAGTCCGCCCTGCGCGCGCGCGCGCGGCGCCCCCGTCCGCCCGTTAGGTCGCCCGCTCGTCGGGCCGGCGGGGCGGGGCGGGGCGGGGCGCACGAGTTCCCGGTGATGACGGTGTCGACGATGGTGACCGTGCTCTGCCGCGAGCGAGCGACCGCGAGCCTCAGGCGCGGCGGCGGCGGCGGCGGCGGCAACGGGCGGGCGGGGGAAGCGAGGGCACCCCCTCGGAGGCGGCGATGGTGCCGTAGTTGGCCCCGCTGCAGTTCTCGAAGCGCGAGTTCCTGATGACGACCTTCACGGCCCCCTCCAACCGCTGCGTCCGAAATGGACGACACCGACGTCAGCTGGGGCACGTCGAATCGGAGCGAGGTGGTGGCATGGAGGGGGCGGACGAGGGCGGCGCCGGGGTCGGAGGCGGTGGCGGCGTCGCGGACGACGGTGTCGGTCATCACGAGAGAGTTGCCGTCGCCCCAGATGCCCATGAAGCCCCCGCCCCACTGCGTCGAGCGGGCGCCCTCCACCAGGCACCCCTCCAGCTCCACCGCCGCCTCCGCACGCTGGTAGAACGCCCTGCGCGGCAGAGCGTGGCGTCAGAGGGCGCCGGCGGACGGGGCGGGTGGGCGGGCGGGGATCCGGACGGACCCGCCCTGGCCGGCGCGGGAGTTGCGGAAGGTGGAGCGGCGGGCGGTGAGCCTGGTGGTGCCGGTCATGACGACGTGCCCGCCCCCGCCGTTGATCGTCGAGCTGTTCTCGAAGCGGCAGTCCTCGTACACCGGCGCGCACGTCGTTGACACCGCCACCGCCCCGCCCCCGCCGCCCCCGGCCTGCCCCCCCGTCCCCAGCCCCGTCCGCCCGCCGCAGACAAGCAGCGCGCGCGCGGGCGGGGCGGACGGTGTTGCGGAGGAAGGTGCAGCGGGAGAAGGTGAGGCGGTCGTTGCCGTAGTGGTACACCGCCCCGCCCGACCTGCCGCGCAAGGCCGCCTCGGCGGGGCTGCGGCCGGGCCGGAGGCCGGGCGGGGCGGGGCGGGGGGGACCAGGGGGCGAAGTTGTCCTCGAAGAGGGTCTCCTCGTAGCGGGCGGTGGAGGAGAGGCCCGAGTCGACGGCCCCGCCGAAGGGGCCCACGTTCCGGGAGAAGCGGCCCCGCCGCACCAGCGGCCGGCTCCGGCTCTCCGGCACCATCCCTGCCACGCCCCCGGGCCCGCCCCGTCAGTCGAGGCCCGCCGGCGCCGGCGGGCGGGCGGCCGCACCGCCGCCGAAGCCGTCGGCTTTGTTGTCCTCCCACACGCTGTCCGTGAAGACGGGGCCTGCCGCCGGCCGGTCAGGGGGCCAGAGCGGGCGTGGGATGGGAGCCCCCGGGGGGCCGCGGGGGGCACCGGAGTCGTCGTGGGTCCAGACGCCGCCCCCCGCGAGCTTCGCGAAGCAGTTGCGGAAGACGACGCCCGCGAGGCGCGGCGAGGCGCCGCTCGCGAAGTAGGCGCCCCCGCCCGAGTTCGCCACGTACAGGAGCTTCCCGCTCTCCGCAGGCGCCAGCCTGCCCCGCCCCGGCCCGCGTCGGCGGCGGCCCGGGCGGGAGGCGGGCGGCGGGGCGGGCGGGGCGGCACCCGGTCGCCTCACAGCCATCGAAGACGACGCGGTCGACGGTGGCGCCGGCGGACGTGTTGAGGAGCATGTCGAAGACGGCGCAGCCGCCCGTCCAGGCCCGCCCGTTGAGCAGCGTCACGCCCCGCAGCCGGAAGTTGGCCGCCGCGTCCCCGAAATAGAGGATGCGGTCCTTCTTCTCCCCGTCAATGACGACGTCCGCGGGGTCGCCCGTGGCGCCGGCGATGGTGAGGCCCTCGACGCGCGGCTGAAGCTCCCCGCCGGCCGCGTGCCTCCCCTTGGCGAGCTCCAGCGTGTCCCCGGGCCTCGCCAGCCCCAGCGCTGCGCAGCGACGCCGCAGTCCCCCCCCCACGGTCAGCTCGCAGCGCGCAGGCGCGGGCGCGCGGCGCCGCACCGTGGCGGATGGAGCGGCAGGGCGCGGAGGGCCCGCCGCAGGTTGCGGAGTCCGCCCCCGAGGGCGAGACCGCCAGCGTCGCCGCCCGCGCCTCCCCGCAGAAGTTGACGAAGGTCAGAAGAAGCAGCGGAAACGCCGCCGCTGCTACCGCCGCCGCCGCCGCGCGGCCGAAGGCGGACCGGCCACGCCGCCAATGCATGCGTAACAGGGCATGGCGCTCCGGCGCCGGGTGGTCGGGCGGCCGCGGCCGCGGCGGGCCGCGGCCGGCTGTCACCATTCCGAATGATGTTCCTTCTCGGACGCCAGATCGTCGCTGCGCCGTGCGCGGGCCTCGCCGGGTCGGCGGTGACGACGATAACTGTGCCGCGCGCTCCAGCGCAGTCTGTGTGGCCGCCTGCACACCCGCGGCAAGAAAAGCGACGAAATACGATACGGATCTGGGCGTTACAGCCGCCGACGAGCCGGAATGCGGCACTCCGGGATCCGGCTGCGGATCCTCGGCGAGCTCGAGCGGGGAAATTCACTGTTCACAGCTGCAACTATGGCTGTGCTTCAAGGCTTCCGCAGCTGCCGCAGTGCATGCTGGCGGGCGACGGGCGGTACCCGGCGCCGGGCCGGCGGTGCGGTGGGCGCAGCGCCGCAGGCCGCGCAGCTAAGCGGCTACCTTAGAGGCTTAAGACTCGGCGACTCTCGAGCTACCTATATGGCAATAATTCACCGTACCCCGCTGCGCAGTGGCCCGTGGGGATTGTAGTGCGCCAAATAAAATGGCGCGCCATCTTATTTTTATGGCGCACGCTTTTGAGCCATCGCAGAAAAAAAGGCGCCGGCCAGCGCAGCCGGAGCTTTGCGTTGGGGGGGCTACTACGACTCCCAGCGTATGATGCAATAGTACTATAGCTACAGGTAGCGCGCACAGCAGCAGCCGGCAGACAGCACTGCGGCAGCGGGCGGGGCGGTCCTCACATGGCGCCCAAGAAGGGCAAAGTGGCTAAGCTAGGCGAGTCGAGCGACGCAGCAGCGGCTGCGGGAGCCGAAGAGTCGGCGGCTCGCGCAGGGCAGCTGCAGGCGCCCGCGGAACCAGTCGAAGTGCGTGTTCTCGCCGACAGCCGGCAGAACGGAGGCCTTACTACGACCAAAGGTTCGATACTCTTGAGCTGTGATGCGAAGGCGCGCACCGGGCGCCGCGCTGATGCCCGACCGCGCGTGCACCTTGCCCGTGACGCAGCGACGGTGACCATCGAGGTCGAGGGAGGCACGGGATGGCCTGCGGAGCTCTTGAAGGATGCGGAGCGGCAGCTCCGCTTCACGCAATCCGTCGGACCTGCGGGCCTGGACCTGTACTTCTACGATCCGGAGGCGGACACCCTCGATCTGAGGACTGCGTCTCGGAAGCTGCCGAAGCTCAGTCCCGGATGTTTCTTCTACGTCGTGCGGCGGGACATGCAGCCAGCGCACGAGGACGGCGACAGCAACGCCGACCCCGAACTTGTGAAGCTCATGAAGCGCGGCAAGGCGCAGCACGCAGCTGCAGCGCCGGCGCCCCAGACGGTTCAGGCGGCGACTTCGTCGGACTCGGCGCAGCTGAGTTCGCTCGTGGAGGCCGTGGCCTTGCAGGTCCAGAGATCCGTCGGAGCTGCGATCGCCTCTGCAGGTGAACCTCGAGCAAAGAAGAGGGCGGCGACAGGCGCGAACTACCTGAAGGAGGACACGGATGGCAAGCGCGGCACTGGGGACTGCAACACGGCACGGGACGTCGTGCGGCTACTGTGGGACGAGCCGATCGAGGGATCGGGGGGGGAGTACACTCCGGAGACATGCCCGCGAGCCTGGCTGTTTCTCAAGGTGCCGTCCCTTAATTTCAGTTATGGCATCGAGTTAGAATTTAAATTTATATCTCAAGCTCTCTCGCGGATGCAGAAGTGCGGGGGCGGCACCCGCAAAACGCACGACACGCTGAGCAGACTGCGGCCGCTGCTCACCCCATTCGACAAGGAGGACCTCAGCCACCTTCAATCCCTCACGAGATGCAAGACAGATGTCTATTTTCATAACATTGAGAACATGTGCGTGCGTTGAAGATGGGGCAACGATGCCACGCCCCTGATGCGTACACTCCGAACAGACTGTGCATTCTAAGGATGAGGAAAGCGGAGCAGGAGGTGCCGGACGATCACTACAAGCTCAAGGGCATCTCGCGACCCGGCATTCTGGATGTCGCCGACTTCATCCTAGGGAGTCACAATTTGACGGTGATGGAGGAGAACGTAGCCGGCTGGATGGATGGCAAGGACGCGGTGGACAGGGGAGAGTGAGCAAGAGTTCCATTATTTCGAGCAACCGATACGAAACTGACCGGTGGAAACAATTTACCACGCAGGTACCAGGCGACGGGGGCGAAGAGGAGGTCCAAGAAGAAGCAGGAAATCGAACATCGCGACTCGTTCGAAGGTACGCGGCGCTGTTCCAACGCAATACCAACGCATATGTCAACACCTCGCAACGCATACGTTGATTGACATACGTTGAATAGTGTTGACGTACTCAACTTCCCTCCGTGTTGCCACGAGGCTCACGCGCACTTTTGCACTTGCAGAGCCGGCAAGGAAAATGCCAGAGCAGAAGGGCAAGGCACGCGCCAGCGCCGCCCCGACAGACGAAGGTGCGCGATGTGTACAACGCATGCAGAACGCATCGTCAACGCAAGCGTTGATATTGCGTTGTCTGCGTTGCAAAGACACAGCGCAATTTGCGTTGATTCCGTGCCCGCAGAGTCCGACGAGGAGGATGACGTAGAGGACAAGCTCGAGGACGACGACGAGAGCGGGAATGAGGACGAGGACGAGGGCGAGGACGAGGACGAGGACGCAGAGGCGGCAAGCCCGAGGAAGCGCAACCGCAAGGCAGAGACGAAGGGTCAGGAGGCGAAGCATGCGAAGCAGGAAGCAGGGAAGCGCAAGAAGCAGGAGAAGGAGATGGGGAAGGAGGCGAAGAAGCCCAAGGCCGCAGCAATGACAGAGAAGGTGCAGTCTTAAAAACGCAATCTGTGCCAGTCCCGGGCATAGTGCAGAGTTTTAATACCGCAGCACAGAAGGAGGCCGAGGCGAAATCGAAGGAGAAGGGCAAGGCGGCGGCAGCGAAGAAGGCCGCAGCAGAAAAGCAGGCCGCAAAAACGGCGGAGCAGGCAGCAGCACAGGAAAAGGTGCAGTGTTGCGCGGCACTCTGTGCGAGCGTTCCGGGCCTGGGGCACAGTTTTAATAACGCAGCGCAGAAGGAGGCCGAGAAGAAAGCGAAGGAGAAGGACAAGGCGGTGGCAGCAAAGAAGGCTGCAGCCGAAAATGAGGCCGCGAAAACGAAGGCGCAGGCAGAGGCTGCCGCGGCAGCACATGAGAGGGTGCAGTTTTTCGCGTCACTCTAGATCTGTGCGAGTGCCTGGCATAGGAAAGAGTTCTAATCACGCAGCGCAGAAGGCGGCCGAGAAGAAGTTGAAGGAGAAGGACAAGGCGGTGGCAGCGGAGAAGCCGGCAGAGGCGCCTGCAGCGAAAATCCGAAAGAAGAGGAAGGCTGCACATGAGCTGGCGGCGGAGCCAATAATCCCAAATCCCCGACAGCTGCCGCCCCTTCCCAAGATTCTCAATCCTGGAAAGCAGAGCAGCTTTCGGCAGCTTCGCAGCAAGGCAGAGCGCGCAAAAGCCAAGTCAGGCGGAGAGAGTCCACTCGCCCCCAAGATACTCCCTCCCGCCCGGGGCCGGTTGGCCTACGTAAACCAGGAAACCGGGTGCGCATGGGCAGTCCTCGCAAATAATTATACAATCGGTACTGTAATTAATCAGACTGTAATTATACATGTGCAGCTCGAACTCTACAGACGGCGGCTCGATCCTGGAGCTGTCATCCAAACCCTTTCTCAGGCGAGCATAGCATTGCAACGCATACTCAACGCTTGCGTTGTACATACGTTGATGTAGCGTTGTTGTGAATCAGAACGGAGAAACCTCTCAGTCTCAGTCGTGCTCAGCACTTCATCCGCGAACAAGAGCACATAAGGGCATACAATGCGAAGTCGTCGTATCTGTGCTTCACAAAGCCCAACGACGACCTCCCTCCGGGCTCGGAGCAAGTTGTTGCGGTATGGGATCACCAACCAGGGGTGACGTCGCACCCGTGGAGGCTGTGCAACACGCACAAGTACGCCGAGCTCGAACCCCGTCTCGCAGCGGAGACATCGTCGGGGGGAGGCCCCCTCGTTGTGGTCATTGAGTGGCCGCGGGATGACCCCATCATCATCGGGGCCGCCATTAAACAGGGGGACGAGGTTGTCCAATATATGACGCCATACATATTTCAGCCAGTCAAACAGGATGACGGTGGCAGGAAACGGGGCAAGCGTGAAGTCATCCCCGTCGCCGTCGATGACACATTTCTAGACGCTGTCCGATCCTGCAGCACTCCCACGCAGTATGCAATGCCCCATTCACGTCACAAAATATTCCGATAATGTCTGCAGGTTGAACGGTGCAGAAGGAGCCGCAGAGGATGCCCGCCCGCAACTCTCGAGACCCATTCTGAGGCGAGCATAACTTTTTTCTCACTTCCGCTCCGGCACGGGCAGAGCTCTACATGGAACAGCTGGCATCGAGCACGACAGTGGAACACCGTCGCGCGGAGCTGCCGTGGACCCCGAGGAGGAAGCGTCGACGTCGCCTTTCCGCCCTCCAGCGAGCGCACCGGAAGACGGCGGCGGTGTTGTGTGCGTGCAACGGCATATTTTGTGGGCATTGCGTTATTACTTACACGTCTTGGCAGAGGTGTGAACCACGCGTTGAGGCCTCACCCGATTTTGTGGCACCTGGGTGGGGGCCGCATTTCCAAGAAGGCCCTCGCAGATGAGGTGGCAACGCACATCTGGAACGGACGGAAACAGATCGTGAAAACAGTTCTCAAGCTGCGATGGCCGCCGCATTTCGATCTCGAGCCACAAACGCGTCTCGTGGTTCGCGGCAGGAGGAGTACGGAGAGAGAACACACCATCCTCGTGCCATTCGACCAGTCCAAGACAGCATACGGACAGGCACCCGGGCGCGTCCTGCACTTCGACACATCCACGGTTCACTACGTGCAGTACGCTCAGGTAGAGCTCGATTGGGACGCCGAGTACGAACTCTTCCTAGCCCTGCAGGTAACTACGCAATTCCAACGCATGCGTTGCGTTTCCGCTGCTCACGTGTTGGATGCAGCTCGAGGAGACGGACGCCGAGGGCGAGATGACTTTTGCACTTCGGAATGGCCCCGCGGTCACTGTAGGAAAGGTAGAGGATCGCAGGACCTTCCGCCGTTCTATCACGTACCGGCCACACCCGCGGCCGCTGCGTGGCGAAATATCGGACTTCAACAAGGGAACAGTGGAGGACAAGGACAACTGGTGGCACAAGTGGGACATCTTCATGACATCTGGATGCTCCCACCACCTCATTGCTGATGTGCCTGGGGCCGCGCCTTCGGGCTCGGTGCGCGCGCGCGGCTCCCCGACCGCTTCCCGCCCAGTGCGGTCCTATACCGGTAGCCCGGCGGTAGGCTATAATGATAGGCGATTTCGATCGCGACAGCTAGCCTAGCAGTACTCCCCAACGCAAAGCTCCGGCTGCGCTGGCCGGCGCCTTTTTTTCTGCGATGGCTCAAAAGCGTGCGCCATAAAAATAAGATGGCGCGCCATTTTATTTGGCGCACTACAGGGATGAATCGGTGAAGGCGAAATCGGAAATTTAATAAATTTTTTTTTTTTTTTTGGTGAATTACCGGCCACAGTCTCTAGACACCAGCACTGCGGGGGCTGCCCAGGGGGCATAGAGACAAAATAGCTTATTCGCGCATGCCCGGCCAAATCATTGCCGATTCGTGCGCGCAACGCCGCGCGCATCGCGGGCCTTCGCGGCGCATGCGGGCCTGCAGGCTGCAGGCTGCGGGCCTGCGGCACGTGCACGTGCGCATCATGATCATCGGATCATTGCCGCGGACATGCGGAGCAGGCCCGCCGCCGGCCCGCCGCGCGCCGGCGGCCAGACCGGCGTCGGACATATATGCGCGTATAAGCCTAAGCTTAAACTTCGCGTACTTCGGAAGCGCAGCCGCCTCAAGCGGCTCATTTATTTGCAATTGTGCGGAATTTGTGCCCGGCATGAATCCGACCCTCGGGCATGCCAGTGCTCCCCGCACGCCGGGCGCCGGCGCGCGCTCCCGGAGTCGCGCTCCTCGAGATCGATACTATGATATATCCCACCCGGACGGTGCTGCAGCTGGACGTACCCGCCGCGTCCCGCCCGCGGCCGCGTACGTCCCGCGGGCGACGGCCGGAAGCTCAACTTTCTCAAGTTTTGGCAGACTTCACGAAGTCACGATCAGTGGGCGCCCAGCGCGCCGGCCGGCGCCCGGTCCGGGGCCGGGGCGGGGAGCGCCCGGGGCCGGCGCGGCTGGAGCCGCCTCGGCCATCCGGCGGGGCCGGGGGCTCAGTCGACGCCGCCGTAGGAGGAGGCGGGCCCGACGCCGGCGGCGGGGGCCTCCGCCCCGACGGCCGAGAGGCGTGACGTCAGCGCGTCCACCTTCGCGCGCAGCGCATCCAGCTCCCCCGCCCCGCCCCCGCCCCCTCCGCGAACCTGCCCCCGCCCGCCGCCCCTGATCAGCCCCAGGGCTGGTGCGGGGCGGGGCGCCTGAGGGCCGGCCCCCGCGCACCGCACGCGGCGGTCCCCCGCGCCGGAGCGGCCGCCGCCCGAGCCCAGGCCGGCCCCGCCGCCGCCGCCGAGCATCGCCTGCGTGCACGGGGTACGGTTGGCGGGCGGGCGGGGGGCCGGGGGCGGGGTACGCACGGAGAGGGACTCCATCGCCTCGCGCTCCCGCTCCCGCTGCGTCCGCGGGCCCCGCCCCGCCCCGGGCCCCGCCGCCGCGAACCGCTCCGCCGGCGACTGCCGGGAAGGAGAGGCTCACAAGGGGGCCGGGGCCGGGGGCGGGGGCGGGGGCGGGGGCGGGGTAGGGGGCGGGACCTTGCTGCCGCCCTTGAACTTCTTGAACTGCCAGAAGATCACGAAGACGAGCGCTCCGACGGCCCTGGCCCCCGTCCCGAACCCGCCTCGGCTCCAGGCGGGCCGGGGCGGGGCGGGGCGGGGCGGGGAGACGCACAGGGGGCTCTTCCAGACCTGCCAGGGGACGCGCTCGATCTCGTAGGGCAGGTTTACGCTGTACACCACCAGCGAGCCTGCCCCGCCCCGCCCCGCCATCGCCATCGCCCCGGGCGGGAGGCGGGGCCGCAGCGGGCGGGGGGGCACCGTCGTGGCCGACGACGACGGCGGCCTGGGGCCCCTCCCGCCGCGCGTTGTTCGCCCGCATCAGCACCGGCCGCGCCACCGGCCGCCGCCGCTCCGCCAGCGGGTCCGCCGGCGCCCCCGCCGCCCCCTCACCCGAGGGCGGGCCCCGCGGGAGCCTGCGGGGCGTGAGGGGCGGCGGGGACGGGGGCGGGGGCGGGGGCGGGGTACCTGAAGACGAGGCCGGGCCGGCGGCGGCCGAGGAAGGTCGTGTTGTGCACGGCGAGGCCGTCCGCCCCCGACGCCGAGAGCACGTAGCCCCTGCGCCCGCCGGCCCCGTCGCCCCTGCGCCGCGGCGCGGGGAGCGGCGGCCGCAGGGGCGCCGCACCGGGCGACGCCGACGTGGACGGGGCCCCCGCGTGCGCCGCCGCCACCGACGTCGCCACTGCCGCCCCGCCCGGCCCCGCCCCGCCCGCCGACTCGGCTTCGAGCGCGGGGCGTGCGGGGCGGTAGGAGGGGGACGGGAGCTTCCGGACCCTTGCACTTGGTGCCCTTGGCGTCGCCGGTGAGGCGGAGGGAGAGGAGCTGCCCGCAGGCGGTCCCCGCGAAGAGGGCGCTCGGGCTGTGCGGATCCAGCGCCAGGCTCGTGATCACAGACTGCCGCATCTGCCCCCGCCCCGTCGGCCGGGGCGGGGGCGGAGCGGAGGGCGGGGGCGGGGGCGGGGCGGGCGGACGCCGGCGCAGGGGAGCGGGGTGAGGGCCCAGGAGCGGACGTCGATGACGCCGAACTCGCCGGCGTCCGTGCTGTACACCAGCAGGTTCCCCGTCATCTGAGGCGCCCCGGCCGGCCCGCCCGTGAGCCGGCGCGCAGAGGCCGGCGGCAGGGAGCGGGCGGGCGGGAGGGGGGACCTCGAGGGCGAGGAGGGCGCCGCGGGCCTTGACGAAGCCGAGGTACGTCCCGTTCCGCGAGAAGCTCCTGCCCCGCCCCGCCCGTCAGACCCCGTCGGACCCCGTCGGAGGCCCTGGGGGGCGGGGCGGTGCGGGGCGGGGCGGCGGGGCGGGGGGAGGGCCGGGCGCACGCGATGGAGCCCGAGGAGTCGCCAACGACGATGTTGGTGGCGCGGATGCGGCGGTAGGCGACGAGCGCCGTGGCAGCCGGCGGGGCCGCCCCGTTCGCCCCCTGCGGCAGCTGCCACTCCGCCTCGAACGTGATCGTCACAGGCGGCACCGCCGGCCCCGAGCCCGTGCCCTCTGCCCCCACACCGCTCAGCGGGGCGGAGCGGAGCGCAGCGGGGCCCGGAGGGGCGGCACGGCGCACTCTGGGGCCGCCTGGGTTTCTCGATGCGGACGGAGTAGGCTCGGACCCAGCCCTCGACATCGCCGGCCACCAGCAGGATGTCTGCCGGCGCGTCACGACCGGGGCGAACGTGGCAGGCGAGCGGGCGGGCCGGGGGGCGCGCCGTCGACGTAGGGCGTGGTGGTGATGGAGGTGATGCGGGCCGTGCCGTTCGTCTGCAGGCTCGCCAGCTCCGTCCCCGCGTGGTCGAAGCAGCGCAGCCAGCCGCTCGCGTCCGCCACCACGAACCGCCGCGGCGCTGCGCCCCGATGAGCGCCGCCGCCGCCGCCGCCGCCGACGCCGAGGGGGCGCACCGCGGGGGTCGACGACGGGCGGCTGCTTGCGGCCGCCGGTGGGCGGGACGGCGTTGTAGGGCGCGGAGGTCGGCAGGAACGTCAGCGCCGTGATCTCCACGTCGAACTGCGCCGCCAGTCAGCGCGCGCTCGCCGGGCGGGCGGCGGGCGGCGGGAGGGGGGTGCGGGCGGAGGGGGCGGGGCGAGCCTTGAGGCGGCCGGTGACCTCGAGCCACTCCTCGATGTCGCCGTCGGTCGCCTCGAACGCATCGTCCTCCCCGCGCATCGCCGCCGCCTCCTCCGCGTGGATACGCTCCTCCAGCGGGTCCGCGCCCCGCCGCGCCGCCTCCCGCGCCCCGCCGCCCCCGCGCGCCGCCGCGTCGGAGCTGCGTGCGAAGCGCGTTCGGTCAGCTCCCGCACGCTTCGAAGCGCTCCGTTCGCGCTGCAGCGAACCGCTTCGCGTGGGGCTTCGCGCGGCCTGCAGTCGCGCCCGCGCGAACGCTCCGAAGACGCGCGACCTTCGCTTGGAGCTGCTGAATGAGATCTTCGATTTCGTCTATCTCGGCATCGACGTCCGCGGCAACGGCAGCGTCGCGTGTCTCCTCGACCTTCTGCTCGGGCGGCGATGCCACTGCCGCTGGCTCCTCCTGCTGAGCGGGAGGACCTGGCTCTGGCTCCGCCGCGGCGCTCAAGGGTTCCGCAGGTTCCGCGTTCGCCGGTTCTGCGCTCGCAGGCTCCGCTTCCGCGGCCGGCAGCGTAGACTCCGCTGGCGTCTCCGACAGGACCGCTGGCTGCTCCGGCGCGGCCGCATCTTCACCGGCGACGCATAGAAGCAACGCGGCCGCGAGAAGCGCCCCGAGGGCGAGCCGCGGCAAGCCGCGCATTTTGCAGGAGGGGGCAAGCCGGGCAGGGGTAGAGGGCAACACAAACGCTAGACACGAGACCTCGACTAGCGCGGACTTGTTACTGGTGTGGACCACATTGACAAGCGTGGGGAGGCAATGGCACACTACTATTCCGCAGTGAGCTCCCGCAGCCGAGCCGCAGCCGAACGAGCCGGCAGCTGCTCCGCAACGCCCGCAACGCATCGCTAATGCGTGCAGCTAATGCATAGAGCGCTATGACCGCTTAAGGACGGCCTGCTGCGGGCGCGCTTAGCTGCGCTTCTTTAGTTCTCGGCCCTCTCAGCTGACCTCGCCTGACCGCTTAAGGACGGCCTGCTGCGGGCGCGCTTAGCTGCGCTTCTTTAGTTCTCGGCCCTCCCAGCTGACCTCGCCTAGCCCTGGGACTGCGCCACAGA
This sequence comes from Cyanophora paradoxa, assembly GCA_004431415.1. NCBI lineage: Eukaryota > Glaucocystophyceae > Cyanophorales > Cyanophoraceae > Cyanophora > Cyanophora paradoxa. The sequence continues at coordinate 108,875 of QPMI01000180.1, read as the reverse complement.
CAGAGAGACATGCTGCATAGGATGCTTCTGCCAGTCCGCACTACAAGCAGTCACCCACAAGCGCGCCGAGGTGCGCAGGGCCGGACGCCCTCGGAGGCCGCTCTCGCCCGCCTAACACGGCGGCAGCCTCGCTCCAACTTGTGGATGAACTTCATGCTCTCTTACTTCATGCCCTGCGGCCCCTGCATCACGGTCTGCCGCCCGCCGCCCGCGCCGCCGCTCGACGGGCCTAACCTCGGCCGGCGCTGCGGGGCAGGGGTTCCTGTGGAGGCACGAGCACAGGGCGCGGTACGGGATCGAGACGAACTACGTCCACGATGTGCGCTCCTCATGCTGCCTTCTGCTCTCAAAGCTAAGCCCGCCAGCGTCGTTCGCTCGCTCACCGTTGCGCGACAGGTGTGCTGCACCCTCATGTGCTGCGGCTGCCTGCTGGACTGCCAGGACGCGCGCGAGGTCAAGAGGCGCACGAACGCGTACTCCATTATACACGTGGACGCCCCGGAAGCTATGCAGATGAAGTAGGCGCCGCAGCGCGGCCCCGGCGGCGCGACCCCGGGCAGGCAGGCAGGCTAGGATTGCTGTGCATTAGTTTCGCACTCGCAGGCCAGGACCAGACGCGGCTAGGCTAATGAGGACCACTAGGGCTTGTAGTCCTTGAGCACAGTCGCCCAGCTGCGGGAGGGAGGGGGTAAGGGCCGGGGCCGGGCGGGCGCGGGGGCGGGCGGGCGGACCGGTCGTTCTTCGCCCAGACGTCGAGGCCGCCCTCCATCTCGGCGATCACCTGCGGGCGGGTGCGTCGGGCCGGCGCGTCGGGCGCCGCCGAGCCACCGGTCGGGCCCCGGCCCAGGCACCTTGGCGGCCACGGCGTCGGCCTTGACGGTGGCCCACCAGCGGGCGAGGCTCGGGCGGCCGGCGAACGGATCCACCTTGAAGTGCTCCGGCAGGATGCGCGTGTAGAACACGAACGTCGGGTACACCGCCACGTCCCCCGCTGCCCCCCCGCCCCGCCCCGTCAGCGGTGCGTGGGGCGGCGGGGGCGGGGGCGCCGGCGGCGCTCGCCGGAGAGGTTGGGCCCGCCGACGAGGCCGTAGGAGGCGAAGCCCGGGGCCTTGGCCATCAGGCCCTCGAGGGTGTCCAGGTGGCCCAGCAGCTGCCCCCCGCCCCCCGTCGTAAGCACGCGCCGGGCGGGGCGGGGCGGGGCGGGGCGGGGCGGGGGCCGGCACGCCTCCTGAAGCATCTTGCGGCGTGCCTCCGGCTCGATGCCGTCCTTGTACATGCACGCCTGCAGCGGGCCCCTGCGCGCGCCCCGTCGGCCGCCCCGCGGGGGGGGGGCCCGGGAGGGGGAGGGGGGTACATGTAGATGTCGTGGAAGCGGGCGACGAGGGACGAGTAGGCGCGCGCCTCGGCGTTGCTCGGCTGCACGCGCCTCAGCGGGCGGCGCGCGGTGGCGTGGACGGGGCGGGGGGCGCGCCTTGAAGCCCTCGCCCTTGGCGGCGTATTTGTCGAGGAGGTAGCTGTTGATGACCTCGCTCTCGAACAGGCACGTACCCTCCTCAGTAACCAGCGCCGGCATCTTACCCACTGCGCCCCGCCCGTCAGCCCCGCCCCCGCCCCGGCTCCCGCCCCGGCGCGCGCGCGCACGGGGGTTGATCTGCGCGGCGGCCCCGCGTGAGCCGCGCGCGCGAGGGCCGGGGCCGGCGGGGCGGGCCTTCATGTACTCCTCGGACTTCAGGCCGCCGACGTCCTGCGGCGACTTGATCTCGACCTCGGCGCCCTCGAGCCCCTTCGCGTAGCTGCCCCGCGCGCGCGTCAGTTCGTTCCGACGCGCCCGCGCGCGCGATCGATAGGCCCGCGCTCACACGAGGTGGCGGCAGCGCGCCGCGAAGTTAGAGACGGGCACCGAGAAGAGCGTCGCCTTCCCTGCCGGACGCCGCCGAAGCTTCCGGATGAGCGAGCGCAGGGCGTCGGATGGAGGATAACGTTAGTACCCGACATTTCGATGGTGAATTTCGCGGCGCTGGACGCTGCGACGGCCGGCTGGGCCTCGAAACCGAAGAAGCGGCGTGCGGGTGCGAGGCCGTGCGCCTCGCGGCGCTGCTCGTGGATGCGAGCCGCCTGGGCTTGGAACGCCGGAGCACGAACACCGCCGATAGCAGCCGCAGTAACCGCGAAAGCCATGAAACTGCCGAACCGGGCGCTTGAGGGGTAGAGGCAAATTTGAAGGAGCGGACAATCCATAGGCTGGCGTGCGGCTGCGCAAGCCCACTTGCTGTGGTTTCGTTGTAGAGCTTAGATGGAGGTGATGCGCTCTCAAATCTGCCCAACTGTCCAGAGCAGGAGGCTATAGCTGGCAAGGATGGAGAGATCGGCCAGCAAGCGGCTGGAGCCGGCGGTCTCCAGGAGCGATGCCGTGCTCCCCCCCGACTCGCCGACCGGCGCTGGCTCCGTCGAGCAGCACCAGGGCGCCGGCGAGCGGCACCAGTCCTCCGTGCCGGCCCTGGCCCTCCAGCGCGTCAGGAAGCCGCCCGAGCAAGATGCCGAGCAGCCGGAGGCGCAGGCGGGCGACAATGGCGAGCCGGCCGCGGGCGCTGGAGGAGCTCCCACCACGGGAAGAAGTGCGTGGCGGGCGCGGCGCGTGGCGGCCAGGCGGCTGCCAGGGCCAAGGATGCCGCACAGGCGGAGCTGACGCGTGCGCTGCGGCGCAGTGTCGGCGAACACCGCTGAGGCCAAGAAGATGAAGGCGGCGGCGGCGATTGTGGCGCGGGCCTTCGCGAAGAAGCAGACGGGGCTGATGTCGGGCCTTGCGGAGGACATGGAGGCGGAGGAGGAGACGGGCTGGCGCACGCGCCTCAAGCGCAAGTTCGCGGCGGCGACGCGGCGGCTGCAGGTCGTGAACGACCCGCAGCGGGCGCTCTTCCTGCTGCCGGACACGGGCCGGGCGGGGCGGGTGCGGCGGGCCTGCCGCGCCTTCCTCGAGTGCCGCCTCTACGGCTTCCTCTCCCTCGTCGCCACCGTGCACCCGCCCCGCCCCGCCCCGCCCCGCCCCCCCTGGCGCCGGCGCTCCCGGCTGCGCGTCCGACGCGGGCGGGGCGGGCGGCAGGTGCTCAACTTCGCGTTCGTGGCGCTGCGGGACCCGAAGTGCACGAGCGCGGCGACGTGCGACAACCGCTTCCAGCTCTCCGTCAACGCCTGGCTCGACACCGCCGAGCTCGTCTTCACCTGCTACTTCACGGCCGAGCTCCTCCTCGGGGCCCTCGCCTACGGCCTCGCCCTCCACCGGGGCGCGCTGCTGCGCACGGGCTGGCACGCCCTCAACCTCGCCGTCGTCGTCCTCGGCTGGCTCGCCCAGATTCCCTCCTTCTCCAACTTCACGTCCGCTCTCCCGCCCCGTCCCGACGCACCGCCCGGCGCGCCACCCTCGCCGCCCTTGCGAGCCTGGGGTTGTGTGTTTGCGCGGGCAGGACGATCCGGGCGTTCTTGATCGTGCGGACGATGAAGGTGCTGGCGGGGACGCGGCTGCTGGTGGACACGGTGCGCGCCGCGCTGCCCCTCTTCATCCAGGTCTGCTTCCAGCTCGTCTTCTTCCTCATCGTCTTCGGCATCGTCGTCCGCCCCCCCGCGCCTCTCCCCCCCGCCCGCCCCCTTTCTGACCCCGCGCGCAGGGTGCGCCCCTCCAAGCGGGCGGGGCGGGGCGGGGCGGGGCGGGGCGGGGCGCGGCGGGCCTGAGGGCTGAGGGGCGTGCACACAGGGGTGCAGATCTTCGAGGGCCAGCTGCGCTACCGCCGCCTCGACGGCCTCACGGGCATCCCCCAGTGCGCCCGCCCCGCCCCGCCCCGCCCCGCCCCGCCCCGCCCCGCCCCGGCGCTGAGGCGGCGGGTCGCGCAGGCGGGACGAGGAGGTGAACTACCCCCTGCGCATGTGCGAGGCGAGCGCGGAGCCGGCGCGCGGGGCGCACGACGGGATCTACTGCGGGCCCTTCACCACGGAGCTCAACCCGCAGTGGCGCTCCCGCGGCGCGCCCTTCTCGAACCCGACGCAGGGATACACGAACTTCGACAACATCGGCTGGGCATTCCTCACCATCTTCCAGTTCTTCACGCTCTCGCAGTGGACGCAATACATGTATTGGCTGGAGGACAGCGCGGGGGCCGGCGTCGCGGTCGCCTACTCGGTGACCCTCACCATCGCCGGCTCGCTCCTCATCCAGAACCTGCTCCTCGCCGTCATCAACGAGAAGTACGCCGAGGCGCGCGCCCAGGAGGAGGAGCGCGCCTGGCGCCGCCGCCGGGGGCCCCGCATCACCGGCCTCAAGGGCCTCTACGCCTACCTGAAGGGCCTCGCCGCCTCCCTGCGGCCCCGCGCCATCCTCCGCTGGCTCCTCTCCGCCCCGGAGGACGACTCGGCGCCGGGGGCGGACGAGGGCGGCTTCGCGGCGGCCGCCGCCGAGGCCGCCGCCGCCGAGGAGGAGGCTGCCCGCCTCCGCGCCGAGGCGGCCGCGCTGCGCCCCGACACGGCCCCTTCCGAGGGCCTCGGCGGCGGCCTCACCCAGCGCCCCGCCGGCTCCGCCACCGCCCGCGTCGGTTCCGCCTCCGCCCGCGTCGGCTCGGCGACGGCGCGCGCCGGCTCGGCGACGGGCCGGGGTCCGCGGCTGGGTTCGGCGGGAAGTCACCCACAGCTCGCCTCGGCGTCGAGCCTGCACCGCATCGCCAGCCAGCACCGCCTCGGCTCGGCGGGGAGCCAGCACCGGCTCGGGTCGGCCGGCGCCTACCCGCGCCTGGGGTCGGCCGGGAGCCAGCACCGGCTCGGGTCGGCCGGCGCGCACGCGGCGCGCGTGGGGTCGGCGGCGACGAGCCGGGGCGGGCGGGGTCGGCGGGGCCCGGTGGGCGCCCCGCGCGGGCGGGGAGCGCGGGGGCGGCCTCGCGGGCCTCGCTGGAGGGCCGCCGCCCCTCTCTGGACGCCGCCCTCGCCGCCCGCGCCGCCCTCCGCCTCCCCGGCCTCCCCGTCCGCCCCCACGCCCCGCCCCGCCCGCCCCGCCCCGCCCCGCCCGCCCCGCCCGCCCCGCCCTGCGCCGCGTTGACGGCGGCCTCGCAGCCGCGGCCGGCGAAGGAGCCGGAGGACGTGGAGACGCCGCGGGAGGACATGGCGTACGTGCGGCGGGGCGCGCACATCGTGGCGACCTCCATCCCCTTCTACCTCTACGTCGTCACCCTCGTCGGCAGTCCGCACCGCACCCGGCCCCGCCCGCCCCGTTCCCCGCCCGCGCCGCGCGGCGCTGAACGCGCCCCGCCCCGCCCCGCCCCGCCCCGCCCCGCCGCGGCAGTTACCTTCCTCGTCGCCGGCATGTACAAGTACCGCGACACGGACGGGTACCAGGACACCGTGCGCTCCTTCTGCTTCTCCCCTCCCCCGCCCCCCCCCCGCCCCCGCCCCCGCCCCCGCCCACGCGGCGCCGCAGCTTGCGCGGCTGGACGCGCTGAACGTGCTGCTGACCTTCGGGTACCTGGCGGAGGCGGCCGTCAAGCTCGCCGCCCACGGCGCCGTGCGCTACTTCCGCTCGGGGGCCAACCAGTTCGCCTTCGCCTGCGTCGTCCTCGGCCTCGCCCAGGCCGCCCTCGGCTCCAGCGGGCCCCTCTACACCGTCCGCCTCCTCCGCATCTTCGAGCTCGCCCGCTACGGGCCCTGGGCCCGCCTGCGCGCCCTCGTGAAGAACTCGGGGGCGAGCATCGCCCCCGCCCTCTCCTTCCTCCCCATCTTCTTCGTCACCCTCATGATCATCGCCCTCCTCGGCATGCAGGCGCGCCCGCCCCCCCGCCCCGCCCCGCCCCGCCCCGCCCGCGCTCATCACCTTCCTCCTCCCGCGCAGCTCTTCGGCGGGGGCGTGATCGTGAACTGGGACGGGGGCGCGGCGCGGAGCAACTACGAGACGGTCTTCCAGTCGGCGCTGACGACCTTCCAGATCATCACGGGGGACAACTGGAACGACGTGATGTTCAACGCGATGCGGGGGATGGCGGGCGGCGGCTCCGCCATCGTCTCCCTCCTCGTCCCCGCCTACTTCATCCTCCTCTACACCTTCGGAATGTGTACGCTCCCGAAGCCCCGGCCCCGCCCCCGCCCCCGAGGCCCCGCCCGCGCGGCGCCAACCGCCGCCCCCGCCCGCGCCCGCTCCCGCGCGCAGTCTTCATCCTGAACGTCTTCCTGGCGATCGTGATCTACGCGCTGAAGGAGCGGGACGGGGACGGGGACGAGGACGGGGAGGAGGACGACTCGGACGAGGCCGAGGCCTGGAAGTGGCTCAAGAGCCTGCCCCCGCTCGCCTTCGTCCGCCCCTCGCCCCGCGCCGCTCTGCTTCGCGGCCTCACGCGCCCGGGCCGGGCCCCCGCGCAGGTGTGGGCCCGCAAGCGCGTCCGCGAGCGCTTCTTCCCCCCCAAGGCCGAGGAGGAGGAGGGCTCCGAGGGGAGCGAGGCGGGCGAGGGGGCGACGGGGCGGAGCGGGCGGAGCGAGGGGACGGCTCCGGGGCGGGGGCGGGGGCGGGGCCGGGGGCCGGGGCCACCACGCGCACCCCGAGGCGGCCGTCGCCGCCCGCAAGGCCGAAGGTGCCGCCCAGGCCCCGGCCCCGGCCGGCGCCCCACAACGCCGCGGCTGACTGAGGGGGGCGGCTGCAGCGGAGTGGGCGCTGGCGGCGCTGGGGCAGACGCGGGGGAGCAGGGCGTGCGGGAGCCGGCGCGCTTCTGGCGGACCAAAGAGAAGACGGGCGCGCTGGCCGCCGACGAGCCCGGGGGGCCCTTCGCCCCCGCGCCGCCCTCTACCTCGCCCCCAGGCCGCCCCCGGCGGGCCGGGGGCCCGAGGGCGGCGGCGCCGGGGCGGGGACGGCGGGGACGGGACGGCGCGGCCGCGGCTGGGGGCGATCGGGCGTGTCAAGTCGGTCCTGCAGCGGCTCGCGCTGGCGCCCGCGGCTGGCGGCAGCGCCCGCGTGCACCCCGCGGGAGCCGAGGCCGTTGCCCTCGTGCGGCCCCGCAGCGCCGCCGCGGGGGACGCCGGCGGCGGCGGCGGCGGCGGCGGCGGCGGCGGCGGGGGGGCCGGGGGCCCCGGGGGGTACGCGATCACGGAGGTGGAGCTCTTCGCCCAGGCGGTCGCCTCGGACTTCCCCGCGGGGCGGGAGGGCGCCTGGGTGCCGAAGCCCCCGGCCCAGGCCCGCATCCGCTCCGCCGCGCGGCGCCTCGTCGCCCACCCGGGCTTCAACTACGCGGCGATGGCACTCATCGCCTTCCAGTGCTACCTCCTCGCCACGCTGGACCCCCTCCGCCCCGCCTCGCCCGACTCGCAGCCCCTCCACTACTACGGCGACTTCGCGCTCCTCTCGGCCTTCACCGTCGAGGGCGTGACGCGGGCCTTCGCGGCGGGGCTCTGGAAGCCCCGGGACGCGTACCTGCGGGACGGGTGGAACGTGCTCGACGCCGGCGTCGTCCTCGCCTCCTGGCTCGGCGTCATCCTCTCCTCCTTCTCCGACGTGAAGTTCCTGAAGACCTTCTCGGCCCTGCGCGCCCTCCGGCCCCTCCGCCTCCTCCGCCAGTTCCCCGGCATGAAGATCGTCGTCGAGACCCTCGTCCGCGTCTCCCCCGCCATCCTCGCCGTCGCCCTCTTCGCCTTCATCGTCTGGCTCATCTTCGCCCTCGTCCGCACCCGCCCCGCCCCGCCCCGCCCCGCCCTGTCCCGCGCCGAGGGGCCTCTCTCTTGCAGCTGGGGATGCAGCTCTTCGCGGGGCGCTACTTCGTGTGCAGCGACCCGCTTATTCCCGACCGGCGCCGCTGCGTGGGCAACTTCACGGAGGCGGCGACGGGCATCGTCCGGCCCCGCCTCTGGCTCGAGGAGCACTCCAACTTCGACTCCGTCACCGACGGTCCCCGCCCCGCCCTTGTTCCCCGCCCCTGCTCCCCGCTGACGCCGCCGCGGGGGCCCCGGCGCCGCAGCGATGCTGACGCTGTTCGAGATCACGACGCTGGAGGGGTGGACGGTGCACATGTTCAACGGGATGGACAGCGTCGGGGTGAACCGGTCGATGGTCGAGAACGCGTCGGCCTCGCGCGCCCTCTACTTCATCGCCTTCGTCATCATCGGCACCTTCTTCGTCCTCAACAGTGCGCGACCCGATCCGATGGATCGACTTCTTCTAGCAAGCTAACGCATGAGTCTGCGCAGTGTTCATCTCGGAGGTCGTCGGGGCCTTCAAGGTCACCAAGGAGATGGAGGAGCTCGGCGCCGAGTCCGCCCGCCCCCGCCCCGCCCCTCTCCGCCCTGCTTGGCTCGGCCGCTGAGGCGCGGGCTCGCAGGTCGGCCTTCATGACCCCCGCCCAGAAGCAGTGGCAGGGTGCGCCGCTCCGCCGCGCCGAGCCACGCGAGCAACGCCGGCCCCGCCCCGCCCGACGCCCCGCCGCGCTCGCTCGCTCGCTCTGGCAGCGGCGGTGTCGCACGCGGTGCGGGTGGGCCTGCGGAAGAAGGCGACGCCGCCGGGCCCGGGGCCGCGGCGGCGGCTGTACAAGCTGGTGCAGCACCCGCGCTTCGAGGCCTTCGTCGACGCCGTCGTCGTCCTCAACGTCCTCGCCCAGGCCCGCTCCTCCTCCCCAGCCGCCCGCCCCGCCTCACGCGGCGCGGGCGGGGCGCAGATGGTGTACATGCGGCAGCTCCCCTCCGCCATCGTCAGCGTTCTCGGTGCGCTGCCCCCCGCCCCGCCTCGCCGCCTCGCCGGCTCGCCGGCTCGCTGATCAGGGGCGGGGCGGGCAGAGCTGATCAGCGTGGGGGTGGCGGTGGTCTTCGCGGCGGAGGCCCTCCTCAAGATCGTCGGCGTGCGCCCCCCCCCCCCCCCCCCCCCCCCCCCCCCCCCTCGCCCCCGCTCCCGGCCCGGCCTCACCGGGGGGCCCGCCCCGGGCCGCCTGCCCCCGCAGTACGGGCCGCGGGTGTACTTCACGAGCGGCTGGCACGTCTTCGACTTCTCCGTCGCCGCCGCCTCCGTCGTCGCCGTCGTCGCCGCCTCCGCCATCCCCGACCAAGTCCGGGTCCGCCACTCGCCCCGCCCCGCACCTTCGCACCCCTCGGCCCGCCGCCCCGGCCCCGCCCTGCCCCGTCTGACCCGACCCGGCCTCAGCTGATCCGGGCGACGCGCATCCTCCGCGTCTTCCGCCTCTTCAACCGCTTCGAGTCCCTTAAGGCACGGCCCCGCCCCCTCTCAAGCTTCCAGCGCCTCCCGGCCGGCGTGACGGGGGCGGGGCGCCTCGGCGGGGCGCAGAACCTATTCCACACGTTCGTGATCTCGCTGCCGGCGGTGCTCAACGTCGGCGCCGTCCTCCTCGTCCTCCTCTTCATCTACGGCGTCCTCGGCACCATCCTCCTCGCCAAGGTCCCCCTGGGGGACGCCCTCAACGAGTACGCCAACTTCCGCTCCACCGCCTTCTCCATGCTCACCCTCTTCCGGTGCCCCTGTACCCCCGCCCCCGCCCCCGCCCCCGCCCGGCTACCCCACCCGCCTGCCTTCCGATCTTACCGGCGGCGCCTTAGGATGATGACGGGGGAGAACTGGAACGCGATCATGTGGGACTGCGTGACGCCGCCGCCGGGCTGCGTCCCCGGCCCGAGCGTCACCTGCGGCACCTCGATGGCCATCCCCTTCCTCGTCTCCTGGATCATCCTCTCGCAGTCGATCCTCCTCCAGCTCCTCGTGTCCGTCGTGCTGGAGGCGTACCGGCACACGGTGTCGCAGGGCGCCCAGCAGGTGAGCCTGGTGCACGTGCAGGAGTTCGCGCGCCACTGGGAGCTTCTTGACCGCGAGGCCACCGAGTTCCTCCACATCGACACCCAGCTCCCCGCCCTCCTCCGCCGCCTCGGGCCCCCGCTCGGCCTCCGTCCGCCCCGCCCCTTTCCCCTTTCCCCTTTCCCCGCCCCGCCCCGCGCCGCTGAGCCTCGCGGGCAGCGCGGGAGAGCACGAACCTGGAGGTGATCCGGCTGATCTGCGCGCTGGACCTCCCCGTCTTCGACGGGAGCCGCGTCCACTTCTACCACCTCCTCCGCGCCCTCGTCGAGCACGTCTACGCCGGCGCCGGCCTCGCCCTTCCCCTCAAGGCCCGCACCCGCCCCCGCCCCGGACGCTTCGGCCGCTGAGCGGGGCGGGCAGGTGCGGCGGCGGATCCACAAGGAGGGCCTCCGCGCCTTCGACAAGCTCCAGAAGAAGGCCCGCGCCGGCCCCAAGGCCCGCCCCCCGCCCCCGCCCCCCGCCCCCGCCCCCGCCTCCGGCCCCGCCTTACGGGGCGGGCAGGGTGCGGCGGGGGACTCGGAGGCGGCGGGGGAGATGGTCCTCCACGCCTCCCAGTACTGTCCGCCCCGCCCCGCCCGCCCCGCCCCGCCCCGCCCCGCCCCGCCCCGCCCGCCCCGCCCCGCCCCGCCGGACCCGGGCAGCCGTGACCCGCGCGGCGCGCGCGGCGCGCAGACGCGGCGAAGATGGTGCAGCGCCGCTGGCGCGAGCACCGCCAGCGCCGCAAGGCCCGCCCGCCCCCCCCCCCCCCCCCCACCCGCCCCCGCCCGCAGCCGCCTGACGCGCGGGCAGGAGCGGGAGGAGGCGGAGGCGCGGGCGGCGGGGGAGAAGGGGGAGGGGAGGGGCCGGAGGGGCCCGAAGAGGACGGCGGGAGCGGGGCGGGGTCGAGCAGCTCGTCGGGGAGCACGTCGGCGCGCTCCTTCGACGCCTCCTCCGCCACCTCCGCTCCCGGCCCCGGCTTCGCCCCCGAGGCCCAGGACGCCCCCGAGGACCCCCTCGACCCCCTCCAGGCCGCCTACGCCGCCGCCGCAGCAGCGGCAGCAGCGGTCGCGGGGGCGGGGGCCGGGGCGGAGCCGCCGGCGCTCCTCGAGCTCCGGCCCGAGAGCGCCGGCGGGGCGTGGGGCCTGCCCGAGGCCCGCCCCGCCCCGCGCGGCCCTGGCCCCCGCCCGAGGACGCCCTCGCGCCCTACAGCTACCCTACCCCCCGCCCCCCGCCCAGGGCCCCCGCCCCGCTTCGAATTCGCCCCGTGGGCGGCGGCCGCCCCGCGGCCGGGCGCGCCGGCGGGCCTATGGGCCGGGGCCCCCGCGGGGGAGGGCCTGCTCCTGCCCGGGGCGCCCCCCGGCGCAATTCCCGCCCCCGCCCTCCCGGGCCCCGGCATCTCCTGGGCGCCCGGCGGCGCCTTCCCCCTGCCCCCGCTCCCGCCCATGCCCCGGCCCCCCGGAGCTTTCTACGGGTAGCCCCCGCGGACGAGAGGGCCGAGGCCCGGCCACGGAGTCCGGCTGCGGCCCGCGCGGGGGGCTTTGGGGCCCCCGGCCATGGAGGTCGGCGGCGGGGTCCGGAGTCCGACGTCCCCCCTTTGCCGCAGCGCTAGCGTCAGCGATACATATTCATCCAGCTGCTAAAAGCCTGGCATTCCGAAATTCAGTTGAACCGCTAGCGCTCATGCATGATCAGCTAGCTCGGGATGCTTGATATGCTATCAGCTTGCTATCAGCTATAGCTAGCTCCGGGATCTGTTGCCACTCCATGGCCAGGATCCCGTGAACCGGGATGAGAGGGGTAGAGGATTCTTGCTGGCAAAGGCCTGGCCCGCGGCCGGCCCGCGGCGGAATCGACGTCGGAATTCGAAGCTGCCGCAGTGCTCACGCATACGGAGCGGCCACAGGGGCGCGCGGGCGGCAGATCTAGAAGCTTCGGGCCCACGCCGTGACCTCGCAAGCTCGGGATTTCGAAGCCGCGCCAGCGCCAGTCAGGATTTCGAAGCAGCCAGGCGACTGGGAAGCGTTCGGATTCGTGCCGCGTCGGCCGCGCGCGCGCGGATTCCCAATTGCAAGCAGCAGGTTCCATGCATATGCACCGCGACGGGTCGCGAGCTTAGAACCGCCACCGGATTTCGAAGCAGCCTGCCCACGCGTTCGGGCGCCGGCCGCGGTAACGTTAACAGCAATCGCCTGCACCTGGGCCGGAGTCGCCGCGGCCGCGCCGCGGCCCATCAGTCTCATCATTTCCGCTGTTTTAGTGCGGAAATGACAGCGCGCGATCGCACCGGAAGCTCAAGGGGCGCGGGCCCGCACGTTAGCGCTGTCAGCGTCGATCGCGACGTCCAACGCCAGACGCGGCCGTATGCGCAGCTTCAGCTGTACATCATCTCATTTACGGCCCGGACGGACGTTGATCAAGCGCCGAATCTCTAGATCTGTACGTGTCCAGCTTTGCAGCCGCATGCGCAGCTGCGGCGGATATTGGCTCAGCTGCAGCGGCAGCCGCAGTACTAGTACTAGTCTCGAGCTTTGCATTTCGCAGTTCTAGCACAGCGCTAGCTCGCGAGCTTGCGCATATGCATATGGCGGCAAATGCATGTGCCGGCGTACGCGTTGGTACGTGATTTACATACACACACAACTATTGAGATGCATTTGCTAAACCCTCTCAATCTGCAGCGGATGAAAACCCGGCGGCCGCGGACGTTCCGCGTTTCTCGAGGCGGCCACGGGCTTTCCGCAGTCGAGACCCAGTAGCCATGTACATGTGCATAGCGATCGGGTTCGCGGCGCTCTTGACGACGGCTCTGCTCCCCATCGCTTCATCCCAAGGTGATTACAAACTGGCGACCCCCGCCCCTGCTGCGTCAAGCAGCCAGCTTTTTGCCATGCATCCGGATCCCCCCGCCCCCCCCCCCCCCCCCGCCCCTCCACTCCCACCCCCCCCCCCCCAACACACCCACCCACCCCCGCCCCATCCCCGACCCCCGGCCACCCACCCACACCTACAAATCCCTGACACCTCGATCGCTAGCCCATCCCTAGCTCCTTCCAACCAACCCCTTCACCCCCCCCCCCCCCCCCCCACCCCCACCCCCTCCCCCCCTCCCCCTCCCCCCCCCCCCACACCCGCCAGGACCCGCTTCCAGCGCCTCCCCAGCTAGTAGTTTAGCCATGGGCTCGCCCGGCATGATGACGTGATCCCCAGCGCCCCTCGAGCCTCGATCGAGCTCCCAATCGGCGCACTAATTCAACAGCCGCAGGTTTCTCCGTGACTCTCGTCAGGAACAGGCCCGTGCCGTCGGAATTTGGGGTGAGGCAGTGGTCATGCGGCGTGCTCTTCCGCAACAGCTCCGCTGTACATGTCCCACTCTTTGCCGTCCTCTCGGGCTATGGCGGCACTCCCGAAGTGCGCTATGATGAAGTTTGGGTGATTAACTTGGGTACGAGATTCTGTTCCTTATCAAATTAGCTGTAGACATTCGATCGTGAACTGTAGAGCCGACAATTCTCGAGCAGAGACGCGGGAGTGGAGGCTGACAACCATGAGGACAGTCCTGAAATTCCATCTTCCGCAGTACCACTGCGATTGGGATGGGGCGAATTTCATCTACTGCTACCGTGCGCCCTTCCGCCCCGGCCCGCCCGCATCTTCTTGCCGATGATAAGGGCGTACGCGTCCCAGATGAGCACTCGTTCTACAGATTCGACGTGGCGACAGAGTCACGAGAAATATTGACTGCGTACGGATATCGCAACGATTTTTGCGTCACGTTTTTTGGAGGCAGCTTCTGGCTGGCTGCCGGTATCGGGCCCGGCTCAACGTATCTCAATGACCTCCTCCGGTGCGACCCGTCTACTCACGCGAAGTTGCCTGTAGTACTTGTAACGTTCCCCCGGCCCTCTCTGCCGCAGATACTCTCCCAGCTCTCAGAGTTGGACAGTCGAGATCCCGAACGGTATGCTGACGACTGAAATATCCGGTTTGCTTTTTTGCTCAGCCTTACAAGAGCCTGCAGGGAACAGCGACATGAGCGGCCGCCGCCTGAATTCATGTGCTCGGCAAGGTGCGATAATGCACGCCGATATCGATGCCATTTAAGAATGATCGTGAGTTACAGTCCGCCTCTGCAGGAAGCCGGTTTTTCATCGCGCAGTACGACGTGTAGTGCGCGCGCGTGCGCTTTTCTATATGCCCACTCTCCGCATTTGACTGCCGCGCAACGTCAACGCAGCTATGTGGATCTGGCGGCGGCATCTCCCAAGCGCTGGACTTTCTTGACCCCCGTTTCCACCGGCTATTATGCGGGCTTAGTCGAGTATGCGGCGCCGTGCCAAGGGCTTCTCTGGATGTCTGCTCGTGCGGCGCTCCTTGGACCGTTCAAGCAATTCCGAATGCGATGAGCTCATGATCACTATGTGGCATGCGCAGCGCAAGGTGGACCCATTCACGCAGTTATCAATCCGGCGGGTGCGTTTGACATTCAGTTCCAGCGCGAACCTCATTGAATACGTTGTCGCATCCTGCAGACGGAGTCGTGGAATTCACGTACAACCCTGGATACCCTTTTGCCTACCCCGGCGAAAGGCTTGCTGTGTTCGCAGCTGCACAGGCCGCGTACGACCTCGAGATCGGGGGCCAGCTCGCCTGCAAGATGTGCGCTCGCGCGGCGCCCCGCTCAGTGCACCCGCCCTCCTCCCGCAGCCGTTGACGAAGCTGCAGATTTATGGCTGCGGGCTGGGACACGAGTTTCAGTCCGGTATATGACTACTCTGATTCCCTCGTCGAGTTGACGGGTATGTCATGATCACGGCTCTCTCTAGCTCTTTCTATCGATATTCTGGTGTCGCGTGCACGCTGCTCAGTGCGGGTCCAGTTACCGTGCCCGCCGCCTCCGTGACCTGGACTGGCCCCTCCGTCGGCCAGGTTGTACAGAGGGGATCCAGCGTGAGCTCTTTGTCCGGTTTTTCTGGATACTCTGTTCAAGCTTAAGATCTACAGGGAATTCAAACTCACTTGAGCTTTCTTCGCGCGCAGCTGAACGTGACGTGGTCTGCGGCGAGTCGCTCGTACGGCCCCGCTTCCGTGGTTCTCACTGCTGCCGACTCCAGCGTCAACACGCCGCCAATCGAGGTGTCATTCCTGCTCATAACCTGCTCATGATCATGAAGGGCCTGGAGCTCACTTTCGATTGCTCTCTTCTCAGCTCGGTCTGCTGACGTCCGTCATTCTACTAAAGACCGGCGGGCAGCTCGACGTCCCGATCCCCTCTCTTCTCAATGCAGGCTCCTACCAGCTGCGTCTCGTTCCGGCGGGTGGAAACAGCCTGCGGACGCCCTCCTTCACCATTCCAGCATGCGCGTCGGCCGCCGCCCGCGTGCGCATTGCCTGCAGCGCGCCGACGCCGCCGCCTCGCAGGGAATCTGCTCGAGCTCCTCCACTGGGAGGCGGGGTACGAGATCTGGTCCAACACGTCCCTGCCGCTGGCGTGGACGGCGGCGGCCTGGTCCTTCCCCCTCGAGGCGCACCTCCTCCCCAGCAACGGCAGCGCCGTCCTCGTGCGCGACCGCCCTCACCTGGCGTCTCACCTCGCCCCGCGAGCGCTCACGATCGAGGCCGCGCCAGTCCTGGAGCGGGGTCGTCCTCTCGAGCACGTATCTGAACGCTTCCGAATCCGCCGGAGGGAACATCACGCTACAGCTTCCCGCCAACAGCACGGCGGGCGACTACATTATTCGCATTTTGGACGCGTCGAACCAGACCGTCCAGTCGCACCAGCTCACGAACTACTTTGTGGTCAAAGACAATGGCGCGTGAGATGCTTTTGTTCTCAAAGATACCTCTCAGCTGTGTTGACCGGTTGCCGCACAGGCGAGAACCTGAGGCCACTGATCTGTTCGGCGAGCTCAGCTGGCGCGGGGAGTGTGACCGTGGTCTCGAGCTTTGGCTTCGGTCGCGGCATCGCCTCCCTCGCCGCAAACTGCACAGCACGTCCAGGAGGCCTGTTTGCTGGGCAGTCCTTCGCTTCTTCAAGGGGCGTTGCGGACGCGGACGCGTCGCGCGCGGTCATCGCCCTTGCCGTTGCCAGCTCTTTCTCTGCGGCCTACGGCCTCGACTGCGCAGTCGACGCGTTTGCGGCCGTCGGGCAGTTCCTCGCTCGTGCGCAGGCCGGTGTTGTCATCGTCCCTCCCGGTGCGACATGGTTTAATCAGTCTCAAGCAAGGCAAAAACCGATTGCTAAGCGCAGCCGCGCCGTGGGCGCCGCTGGAAGTCGCTGTCGCCTCGACCAACGCAACGCAGGCGGCGATGCGCGTGCGCTATACTGCAGGCCAGTTCGTCACGGCGGCCGAGGTGGAGTGCTCGGGCTTTGGCGGCCCGTACCGGCTGAATGCGTCGGCGACGGACGCGGTGGCAGGCGGCCTCAACGTCAGCCTCCAGCTCAGCCCGTCGTATGGCGGCAGCTACGAGCTGGCCTGCGCAGTGCGCGTGCGGGCGTCGACGGACCTAACGTCGCCCTGGACCTCTGCGGCCCCTGCATCGGTTCCAGCGGGTGCGCTTGTGATGTCGCGCACGTCATGATCAGCGCTGTAGCGATAGCATCAAGAGGTCCGCCTTCAGCCTGCGGCGGCTGACGTGCGCGTTCTGCTCCGCTGCGCAGCCGCGCCGTGGGCCCCCGCGGAAGTAACGGTGGCGTCCACGAACGCGACGCTGGCAACGCTGCGCGTGGCGTTCGGAGCGAACCAGAGCGTTGTGGAAGTCGAGGTCGAGTGCGACGGGTTCGGCGGCCCGTACCGAACGAACTCGACGGCAGCCGACGCCGACGCGTCGGGTCTCAACGTCAGCGTCCCGCTCTCGCCGTCGTACAGCGGCGGCTTCGACCTGAGCTGCTCGGCCCGTGTGCGGGCGTCGACGGGTTTGGTGTCGGCATGGACGGCTGCAGCGGCGAGGACTGTGCCGGCAGGTGCGGGCGGCCCTCGTGTTGCAGGGGCTTCCAACTCGCTCGTTGACTGGACGCGGTTCCTGCAGCTGTGCCGTGGGCGCCGCTGGATGTGGCTGTTTTCATCGTCAACGCGACGCAGGCGGTGGCGCGCGTCCGCTTCACGGCGGATCAGAGCGTCATTGCGGCGGAGATCGAGTGCTCGGGCTTCGGCGGACCGTATTCTGTCAACGCGACGGCGACGGACGCAGCAGCGCCTGGATTGAACATCAGCATAGGGCTTGCGCCGTCGTATGGCGGGAGCTACGACCTGAGCTGCAAGGCGCGCGTGCGGGCATCGACAGGCGAGGCATCAGCCTGGACGGCGGCGGCAACAGCGGCTGTTCCTTCAGGTATGTCGCCTTCGCGTAAACCTTCTTCGGGCATTCATTCCGGTGATTGTTTTGTGCCATGCGCAGCCGCGCCGTGGGCGCCGCTGGAAGTCGCTGTCGCCTCGACCAACGCAACGCAGGCGGCGATGCGCGTGCGCTATACTGCAGGCCAGTTCGTCACGGCGGCCGAGGTGGAGTGCTCGGGCTTTGGCGGCCCGTACCGGCTGAATGCGTCGGCGACGGACGCGGTGGCAGGCGGCCTCAACGTCAGCCTCCAGCTCAGCCCGTCGTATGGCGGCAGCTACGAGCTGGCATGCGCAGTGCGCGTGCGGGCGTCGACGGACCTAACGTCGCCCTGGACCTCTGCGGCCCCTGCATCAGTTTCAGCGGGTGCGCTTGTGATGTCGCGCACGTCATGATCAGCGCCGTAGCGATAGCAACAAGAGGTCCGCCTTCAGCCTGCGGCGGCTGACGTGCGCGTTCTGCTCCGCTGCGCAGCCGCGCCGTGGGCCCCCGCGGAAGTAACGGTTGCGTCCACGAACGCGACGCTGGCAACGCTGCGCGTGGCGTTCGGAGCGAACCAGAGCGTTGTGGAAGTCGAGGTCGAGTGCGACGGGTTCGGCGGCCCGTACCGAACGAACTCGACGGCAGCCGACGCCGACGCGTCGGGTCTCAACGTCAGCGTCCCGCTCTCGCCGTCGTACAGCGGCGGCTTCGACCTGAGCTGCTCGGCCCGTGTGCGGGCGTCGACGGGTTTGGTGTCGGCATGGACGGCTGCAGCGGCGAGGACTGTGCCGGCAGGTGCGGGCGGCCCTCGTGTTGCAGGGGCTTCCAACTCGCTCGTTGACTGGACGCGGTTCCTGCAGCCGTTCCGTGGGCGCCGCTGGATGTGGCTGTTTTCATCGTCAACGCGACGCAGGCGGTGGCGCGCGTCCGCTTCACGGCGGATCAGAGCGTCATTGCGGCGGAGATCGAGTGCTCGGGCTTCGGCGGACCGTATTCTGTTAACGCGACGGCGACGGACGCAGCAGCGCCCGGAATGAACATCAGCATGGGGCTTGCGCCGTCGTATGGCGGGAGCTACGACCTGAGCTGCAAGGCGCGCGTGCGTGCATCGACGGGCGAGGCATCAGCCTGGACGGCGGCGGCAACAGCGGCTGTTCCTTCAGGTATGTCGCCTTCGCGTAAACCTTCTTCGGGCATTCATTCCGGTGATTGTTTTGTGCCATGCGCAGCCGCGCCGTGGGCGCCGCTGGAAGTCGCTGTCGCCTCGACCAACGCAACGCAGGCGGCGATGCGCGTGCGCTATACTGCAGGCCAGTTCGTCGCGGCGGCCGAGGTGGAGTGCTCGGGCTTTGGCGGCCCGTACCGGCTGAATGCGTCGGCGACGGACGCGGTGGCAGGCGGCCTCAACGTCAGCCTCCAGCTCAGCCCGTCGTATGGCGGCAGCTACGAGCTGGCCTGCGCAGTGCGCGTGCGGGCGTCGACGGAACTAACGTCGCCCTGGACCTCTGCGGCCCCTGCATCGGTTCCAGCGGGTGCGCTTGTGATGTTGTGCACGTCATGATCAGCGCCGTAGCGATAGCATCAAGAGGTCTGCCTTCAGCCTGCGGCGGCTGACGTGCGCGTTCTGCTCCGCTGCGCAGCCGCGCCGTGGGCCCCCGCGGAAGTAACGGTGGCGTCCACGAACGCGACGCTGGCAACGCTGCGCGTGGCGTTCGGAGCGAACCAGAGCGTTGTGGAAGTCGAGGTCGAGTGCGGCGGGCTCGGCGGCCCGTACCGAGTGAACGCGACGGCAGCCGACGCCGACGCGTCGGGTCTCAACGTCAGCGTCCCGCTCTCGCCGTCGTACAGCGGCGGTTTCGACCTGAGCTGCTCGGCCCGTGTGCGGGCGTCGACGGGTTTGGTGTCGGCATGGACGGCTGCAGCGGCGAGGACTGTGCCGGCAGGTGCGGGCGGCCCTCGTGTTGCAGGGGCTTCCAACTCGCTCGTTGACTGGACGCGGTTCCTGCAGCTGTGCCGTGGGCGCCGCTGGATGTGGCTGTTTTCATCGTCAACGCGACGCAGGCGGTGGCGCGCGTCCGCTTCACGGCGGATCAGAGCGTCATTGCGACGGAGATTGAGTGCTCGGGCTTCGGCGGACCGTATTCTGTCAACACGACGGCGACGGACGCTGCAGCGCCTGGATTGAACATCAGCATGGGGCTTGCGCCGTCGTATGGCGGGAGCTACGACCTGAGCTGCAAGGCGCGCGTGCGGGCATCGACAGGCGAGGCGTCAGCCTGGAAATCGGCAGACTTGGTGACGACACCAGCCGGTGTGTTTCTTTTGTTGCTTCTGCTTCCCTTTTCCCCGTATCTCGAATCTTGCCTCGGCTTACGCGGCCGTGTCGCAGCGCATCCGGAGATGCCGACGTGTCTTGCCACGGCGGCCGTGAATTCGACGCTCCTGCAGTTCCGCGTTGCTTTCACCTCGGGCCAGAACGTCAGCCAAGTCGAGGTCGAGTGCGACGGGTTTGGCGGCCCGTACCTCGTGCGCGCGAGAGTGGCGGACGCGGACTCCGGCGGGGCGACCGTCCCCGTGCCGGTGTCTCCGAACTACTTCGGCAACTACACCGTCTCGTGCTCGCCCGCTGTCCTCGCTGCCTCGGGGCTCCGCACCGCCGCCGCCAACGTCTCCCTGCTCGTGTCGGCGGGTGCGTCGCGTCGCATTGACATCGGCCATGTGACGCTTCTCGCGCCTCATGATCGCCCCCGGCCCGAGCAGCCAACCCGTGGGCTCCGTGGGGCATCGTTCTGACGCTGGTCAACGAGACGCATTTGCGGGCGGAGCTCTCTTTCTCGGCGGCGCAGGGCGTGTCGCAGGTCGCCTGCAACTGCAGCGGGCTCGGAGGGCCGTACGTGGCGAGCGCGCCCATCGGTGCCCCGCAGGAGGCGGCCGGCCGCGTCGCCGCCCTCGTCGCGATCGCCCCCCAGTACAGCGCCGGCTACCTCGCGAACTGCACCTTCGTCGCTCGGGCGGCGGCGACGGGCCTCCTCTCGCCCCCGGCCTTCGCGTCGCTGCCCGTCCCCGCGGCCGCGCCGTCGGCGCCGCGCGTCGAGGCGCTCGCGGCGGTCAACGCGACGCTCCTGTCCCTCCGGATCGCCTTCACGGAGGGCCAGAGCGCCGCCCGCGCCGAGCTGCAGTGCCTCGGCGCCGGCGGCCCTACGCCGCCTCGCTCCCCGCCGGCGCCGGCGCCGCCCCGCCGCTCGCGGCGTCGCTGCGCGTGGCGGCGTCGGAGAGCGGCGCCTGGTCCGCCTCGTGCCGCGCGAGGGTCGTCTCGTCGGCGGGGAGGGAGTCCCCGTGGTCCCCCGCCGCCACCGCCCCCGTCCCCGGTGAGCGCCGTAGCTAGCCCTCGCCGGCGCGTCCCGGGCGGGGCTCGCGATCGGCGCCTGAGGGCCCCGCAGGGATCTTCCTCATGAAGGGGAGCGAGGGGGCGGCCCCGGGCGCCCTCGCCCCCGCCGGCGCCCGCTTCTCGGCGGCCGTCCTCTTCCGCAGCGCCTTCGGCCGCTCCAAGCTCGCCCTCTTCGGCAGGCTCCCAGACGCCGCCGCGCCGGCCCCGAGCGCCGCGGTCCTCGTCTACGACGCAGGCGCGCCGACCTCCTCGGGCGCCGCTGCTTTCTCGGCCCGCTGACCATCGTGAGGGCGCCGGCGCGCAGGGATGGGGGAGTGGACGGAGGCGGCGGCGCGCGCGCCCTTCGACGGGTTCGGTATGGAGTGCGCGTGGGACCAGAGCGGCGTCGTCTTCTGTGCCGGTGAGCGGGCCGCGGCGCGGACCTCGTCGCGCGCCCGCCGGCGTGAGCGCTTCCGATCCTCGTCCGCAGGGGGGTACGTCGGGTCCGCGGCCGCGGCGGAGAGCCTCGCGGCGGCGGCGTGGGCGTTCCCCGTCTCCTTCGAGGCGCGCGCCGACCTCCCGCCCATGCCCGTCGCGAGGGCGGGCCACTGCGCGACCTTCCACGACCAGCGGCTCTGGGTCCGCCCCGCCCCGCCCCGGCCTCGAGCTTTCATACCGTACCGGCGACGTTGACGCGCCCTCGCGCGAAGGTGTTCGGCGGGGTTGGCTCCACGGGAGGAACGGTCGCCTCGAGGAACGACATGCTCAGGTCGGCCGCGCCCCGCGGCTCCCTCTCGCTGGGCCCCGTCCGCGGCGCCGGGCCGACGGCCCGCCGCGCAGCCTGGAGCTGGCAGGGGCTGCCTGGGGCACGGAGGTGCGGCAGGGCAACCTCGACATCCCCCCGCGCCCTTCCCCGTCCTGCGCCCGCCTCGGTGCCACGCCCGCCGCCGCGATCGATATCGCCCCTCGCGTCGAGGTTCCGCCTTAGACTCGCCGGCAGACGCGACGTGGTACGTGGCGGGGGCGTCGGAGGGCTCCAGCGCCATCTCCCTCCAGTGCGCGCCCTCCGAACTCGATCCCCTCCGAACTCGAGCGAGTTCGATCCGCTCACGCCGCCCCCTCCGGCGCCGGCAGCGCGGTGGACCTGGGCCGCAACGCGGCGGGCGCGGGCGGCCGCGCCTTCCGCCTCGTGGGCGTGCTCCGGCGCCCCTCCGCCCCCGCCGCCTTCCGCCTCGGGGCCTGCCAGGGGCACCTCTACGCCCTCCTCGCCAACTCGACCGGCGCCGCCGCCTCCGCCGCCGCCGTCGCCTTCCTCGACCCGGCCGGCGCGCGCCCCGCCCGCCCGCCCGCCGCGCAGCCCCCGCGCCCCGCGCGCCCGCCCCGCGGCCTGACGGCGAGCGCGGGCGGGGCAGACGGGGCGGCGGAGCAGGAGCTGGAGCTGGAGCTCCCGCCCCTCGAGGGCCCCTTCCTCCTCGCCTCGGACTGCCCCGCCTGCACCGCGTGCGCCCGCCCCGCCCGCCCCCGCCCCTCGCCCCGGCCCGGCCCCGCCCCCTCACCCGGTCTCGCCGCCCGCCCACGCGCCAGAGTTCTCTTCGGCGCGACGGGCCCGCCCGCCCCGCAGTCCCGCCTCCTCTCGCTCTCCGGTACCCCCCGGCTCTTCCCTGCGCGCCGGGCTCCCTCGAGATCGAGATCCGCGCGCAGGCACCGTGCCGGAGACCAAAAGCGCCTGCACGTACCCCCTCCCGGGCGAGCTGCCCGCCCTCCCCTTTGGGAGCCTGCCGGCCGTGGCGCCCGCCCCGGCGACCCCCACAGCCGCCCCCGTCCACACCCCGACGCCCCAGCCCTCCCCGAGTCCCGTGGCCAGCCCTCCCGCGGCGGCGCCCCCGTCCGCCTCCCGACGCCCGCGCCGGCGGCCTCGGCGCCGCCGGCCGCCGGCGCGCTGCCCTCGCCGAGCGCGGGCGCGACGCCGACGCCGGCGGGGGCGCCGGGGCGCGCGGCGGTGGAGCTGTGGCTGGCGGTGCGGGCGACGCTGCCGGAGTGCGAGGCGTTCCTGCGGCGGCAGAGCCTCGCCGCCCTCTCGCAGGGCCTCTCCCGCCTCCTCGCCGCCGCCCTCCGCGCCGACCTCACCGAGGCGCCCGCCCCGCCCGCCCTCCCGCGGCCCGCGCGCCTCCGCTGAGGGCGGGGGGGGGGGGGCGCAGGGGCGCGTGCGTGTGGCCGACGCCCGCTGCGGCTCCATCCTTCTCAACGTCCAGGCGCGCCCTCGAGCTCGGCCCCCCGCCGCCTCCAGCGTTCACTGACCCCCTGACTCGGCCGCTGCAGCTCTTCGAGGCGGGCGCCGCCTCCTCCTCCTCCTCGGCGGCCGGGGGCGTGGACACCTCGGAGGGCTTCATCCTGGAGATGATGGCGAACCTGACGCGGGCCGGCCAGCTCCTGCTCCCGGGTCTCGACGACCGGCCCGTCTCCTCGATGTTCAACGCCTCCTTCGCCGCCGGCGCGCCCCCGCCGGGCGCCGGCGCCGCCGCCGCCGCCCTCGCCCGCGGCGAGACGATCTACGCCGAGGGCAGACCGATCTGCGGCCGGCCGCCGAGCAGCCGGTCCCAGCCGCCGCCGGCGGCGGCGGGTCCTCCGGCGGCGGCGGCCCGCCGATCGGCGCGGCGGCCGGCGCGGCGGCCGGCGCCGGCGTCGCGGCGATCGCGATGGCGGCGGGCCTCGCGGTGTGGCACAGGCGCAGGCGCCGCGCGTACGCCGCCGCCTCCGCCGCCTCCGCCTCCGTCTCCGCCGGGACGGGCGACACGGCGCACTCTCCGGCCCCGGGCTCCCTCCTCGAGACGACGGGCGCCTTCAGCGCGCTCACGGGCGGCGACTTCACCAGCGTCTGGGTCCGCCCCCTCCGCCCCCGCCGCCCCCGCCGCCCGCAGCGAGGGCGCGAGGCGCCCCTCGGCCGCTGAGCTCGCGCCGCGCGCGCAGATCGACTTCCCGGCACTCAGCGGGCGGGAGCAGCTGGACCTGCTGGGCTTCTCGTCCCTCTCGACGACCGCCCCGGACCACTCGGGCAAGCCCGAGGCGCCCGCCGGCGCCCCCGGCCCGTCCCTCGCCCAGCGCGCCGCCGCCTGGCCGCCGAAGCCGATCCCGCCGGCGTTGCTGAGCGCCGTCCGCGAGCCCCTCGCCATGCTCGGCGAGGGCGCCTTCGGCCGCGGTCCGCCCCGCCCCGCCCCGATCCCGATGCCATCGATGCCTCACGCGAGCCGGCGGCAGTGTACGCGGTCTGCGTGCCGGAAGCGACGGCGACGTGGCTGGGGAAGGAGGGCGCGGCGGCGGGCGGCGGCGGCGATGCAGCGGAGGGCGGCGGGGGCGGGGGCGGGCGGGCGAGCGGGAGGCGCTGCGGGTGATCAAGCGGGCCGTGAAGGAGGTCTCCCTCGCCGACCCCGAGGTCCCCCCAGCCCGCCCCGCCCCGCCCCGCCCCGCCCCGCCCCGCGACCCCAGTTCGATTCGCCGTGACCGCCGCCGGCGCCGCCTGCCGCCCGCCCCGCAGGTCGCCGCGCGCGAGATCTACGGGGCCCGGCTGCAGATGGTGCCCCTCTCCATCCCCTTCTCACGCGAGGGCGCCGGGACGGCAGCGGGCTGACGGGCGGGGGCGGCAGGCGTGCTCGCACCCGAACGTGCTCCGCTGTGAGGCCCTCTTCGCCGACCGCTTCAAGCTCTACATTGGTGCCCCCGCCCCGCCCGCCCCCGCCCCGCCCCGCCCCGCGCGAGCTCCTGGCGATGGGCCGGCGCAGTGCTGCCGCTGGCGGACCTGTCGCTGAGCGCGCTGCTCGCCTCCCGCGACATCCTCCCCGCCCACCTCCTCGGCCCCTTCGCCCTCCAGATCGCCGCCGGTCCGCCCCGCCCCGCCCCTCGCCGGCCCTCGAGCTCACACCTGCTTGCGACGCCCCGCGATCGATGGCAGGGATGGCGTACCTGCACCACGAGCTGCCGCGGCCCGTCGCCCACCGCGACCTCAAGCCCCAGAACATCCTCGTCTTCCGCGGCGTGCGCGGCCCCCGGCCCCGCCCCGCTTAGCGGGGCCGACGCTGCGCGTGTGCAACTTCGACGGCGTCAGGTCGACGGCGCGGGGCCGACGCTGCGCGTGTGCGACTTCGGTGCGCTGCTCTCGCCCGCGCAGTCTGAAGCGACGCCGACCCCGCGGCCGCTTAGGCATCTCGAGGCACGTCGAGACGGCCAAGTCCCTCCGCGGCACACTGTGCGCTGGCGCGGCGGCCTCGCGCCTGGGGCCCGCGCGCGCTGACCGGCGGCTCCGCAGGGTCTACCTCCCGCCCGAGACCTACACGAAGAGCGAGCCGACCAAGGCCGACGCGCGCCCCGCCGCCCCGCCCCGCCCCCTCCTCGCCGCGCGCGCGCCGACGCGCCGCGCCGGGCCGCAGGTCTGGGCCTTCGGCATCGTCCTCATGGAGATGGCGACGGGGGCGAAGCCGTACAGGGGCGAGCCCATCGGGCCGGAGCAGCTCGCCGGGGGGCAGCCGTACGCCGCGAGCGCCTTCGCCGCCGTGCCGGAGCCCCTGCGGCCCCTCGCCCGCGCCTGCCTCTCCAAGAACCCGGCGCACCGCCCCACGTTCCTGTGCGCCCCCTCGATCTCTTCCCCCCGCCCCTCCTCCCCTGACGCGCGCGCCTCGCCCCCCTCCCCCGCAGGGAGATCCGGCAGAGGCTCGCCGCCGCCCTGCCGCCGCCCCTCGCGATCGGCGAGCCGGCTCCGGCGGAGGGTGCCCGAAGCCGGCGGCCGCGGGAGCCGGCCGCCGACGTCGGAGTCGACGTCGCCGTCGTCACGGTCCAGCCGGACCCGTGACGTCGACTCTAGGCCTGCGCCGCATTTCGAATTTCTTGTGTCTCATGATCAGTTCGACAGTTTGGTTTATTTCCACTTAAGATTTGCGCTTTCAGTTTCTGTTTAGTTGCAGTTGCGCTTCTGTAAAACTAGCTATGCTGCTATAGTCATGTGCTCAGTGCTTGTATGTATTAAATCGTTTAAACAGGTTGAATTGGACGTTCGAAACGTTCGCACTTAGCCAACCGCTACAGGCCCGCCGGGCCGGGCAGGGGCGGGAGGAGGCGGGAGGCGGAGAGAGGACGCTTCGAGCTTCGATGTCGACGCTTCCTAGAAGCTGAAGGCATCCAACGCCGCCACCGCCACCGTGGCACCGCCGCCGCCGGCCCCGGCTTCGCCTCCGAGGCCCAGGACGCCGCCGAGGACCCCCTCCAGGCTGCCTACGCCGCAGCAGCCGCCGCCGCTGCGGCGGTGGCGGGGGCGGGGGCGGGGGCGGAGCCGCCGGCGCTCCTCGAGCTCCGGCCCGAGAGCGCCGGCGGGGCGTGGGGCGCGGGCCGGGCCTCCACGGGGCCCGAGGACGCCGTCGATCGCGAGCTCGCGCCCTGCATGTACAGCTACCCCTACCCCCGCTCCCCGCCCCCGGCCCCCGCCCCGCTTCTATTTCGTCCCATCGATATCATGGCATGGGCGGCGGCCGCCCCGCCGGGCGCGCGCGCCGCGGCCGGCGGCTGCGGGCCTCTGGGCCGCGGCCGGGGCTCGGGGCCCTGCGGGGAGGGCCTGCTCCTGCCGGGGCCGGGCGCTCCCCGCGCGCGCAGGCCCCGCCCGGCCGCGGGCACCCGCTCTCCCGCGCCCTCGCATCTTCAAGGCTTCTGGGCCGCCCGGCCCGGCGCCCGGCGCGCGGCGCCTTTCCGGCGCCCTGCCCCGGTTCCCGGATCCCGGGCCCCCGGCGAACTTCGAATTCGAATTCCCGGCGCCGGCGTTCCCGCCCATGGTCCGGGCGGCCGTGCGCCGGGCGGCCCGGGCCCCGGGCCCCGGGCGGGCCGGGCCGCCACTGGCCCGCCAGCTGCAGGCAGTGATGGCATTTTTTCTAGAAACATTTCTATAAACAATTTCGAAATCAATTTCGAAATTGTTTCCAAAAAGGTCCCGAGAGACCCCCCTAATTAGGAATTATTTCTATTTAAGGGGGGTACTCTCGTTTTGCCACATTCTGCGCGAAACACGGCGAAACAACGCATTAGAATGATAGGAAACGTGATAGAAAGGTTAAACAACACGATAGGAGTCTATCGTAGACGTCTAGAGCCGGAACTCAGCCGCCAACAAGGCTGGCAGGGGGTACGAGGTGTGAATTTCCCTTTCGTACTGTCGCATGTTCTGATGATCAGGAAGACACGAAACTGGACAGTTACCAATAAGTAAAGCATAAGAAGGTTAAAGGGAGCGTCAGGCATCAGCAGAAGGGCCCTCGGGAGGGGCCCTGATTTCAGAAATATTTCGGAAATATTTCCGAAATATTTCGGAAACGTTTCCGAAATGGTCCATTTTTGGGTTAATTCGGAATACCATCACTGGCTGCAGGTCCCTTTAATTTGCCGCAGCAAATTGCCGGCCGCCCGATACATGTACACACACATTCATCCAGCTAGCAAAAGCGGGCATTCCGAAATTCATTGCAGTCAGATTAATATTTGAACCACTCGCGATCGCGAACCCCGGCGAATCGGCGGCGATCGCGAGATTTGCGACACGAATCGAACCCCCAGGGGCCAGGGCCCCAGCTGCAGACGGCTAGCGCTCGGCTCGATCAAGCCGCTGAGCCGGTTGAAGCCTTCTTTGAAGCCGCCCTTAAGCTTACTAAGTTAGCCGCCGAATAGCCGGGCCGGGCCTAAGCCGCCTTAAAGCCGGCCCGGCGGCCCCTAATTAAGCCGGGCGCCGGCCGCCCCAAATTGCAAGTAATTTGCAACTGCAACTTGGCAAATTAAAGCGCCGCTGCAAATTAATCATTGAATTAAAGCGCTAGCGCTAGCTAGCCTGCTACAGTGCTACTAGCCTGCTACTAGCCTGCTAGCCGTCATCCGGAGTCCGGACCTGATCATGATGATCCGGTACCGGAGAGTCGGTGCGCTGTCAGTGCCTGCAGCTGTCACCGTGCTACTGTAGAACTAGAAATATTTAGTGGGCTGCATATTTATAGTACTAAAAAGTTTTGGGCGTTCTACAAGATCCGTGCTCCTGCGGAGCACTAAGTACGGCGAAGCCTCGCGGACGCCCTCGCGGCTGTCACAGTAGGCCTATAGGGCACTCAGCGACTGGCCAGCGAACAGCTTTCTGGCTGGAAGCTGGCTAGCTGACGGCCAGTCCAGCTAGCCCTGGCCGGCTAGAGGAATATTAATGTGCTGAGGAAATAAAGGGTGGAGCATACTGAGAGGAGATTAATTATATAATATTGTTGGGAAGGAGGCCCGGGAGGGGCGAGGTTCTCCAAGGCTCGCGGCCAGGCGCATGTACAGAGCTTGCGAATCGCTTAAACAGAATCTCGAATGCATATAGCATCGATGTGCGGGGCTGCGGAGGGGAGGGCGCGCGGAAAGATGTGCAGGCGTGGCCAGGATAGAATTTTCAAAGTTTTGCGTCGGCTGGATTGCCGCGCCCTGTCGCGTCTGCAGAGCTTGCGAAAGGCTTTTAAAAGATCTTAGATGAATATTGTAGCGATGCGCATGCGTGAGGATGCGAGGGCGCGCGGAAAGATGTTCAGGTCCGTCAAGGATCGAATTTTCGGGGTCGGCTGGGTCCTCGCGGCCCGGCGCATACGCAATGCATGCGGAAGGCTTTGCGGACATCTCAAATGCTTATACTATTGTTCCGTGCATGCGCCGCGGCGTGGGCGCGCGGAAAGCTGTCCGGGCCTGTCCAGGATCAAAGTTTTGCCGCCGGCTGGGTTCTCGTGCTCTTTCGCGTCTTCCAAGCTTGTGGAAGGCTTTGATAAAATCCCAAATGAATATGGTAGCGATGCGCTCTCGCGTGAGGATGCTAGGGCGCGCGGAAAGCTGTGCAGGTCCGTGAAGGATCGAATTTTCGGGGTCGGGTGGGTCCCCGCGGCCCGGCGCATCTGTAAAACGTGCGGAAAGCTTCTTCTACATCTCAAATGCTTATGCTATTCTTCCGCGCGTGCGCCGCGGCGTGGGCGCGCGGAAAGATGTCCGGGCCTGTGCAGGATCGAATTTTTGATGTCCGGTACCTTGCTGCACTGTTCGGCCTCCGAAAAGCGGATTTCGGGGGTGCGCAGGCCCTGCTATGTCTATGCGCGCCAGTACACATCGATTGCGCGCGTCGCGGGACCGGCCGGGACCGGCTGGATCAAATTTTCGGCCGACTGTTCGCACTGGAGCGTCGACGGCGCCCGAAATCGAGCTTGTGGCAATGCGCTCGCGCTCGTGCGTCATTCTGTATCGTTCTGGGGCGTCCCTGGCGCGTTTTCGTCGCGGGACCGGGCGCGACCGGGTGCCACCTTCTGACCTGGACTGCATTTGTCGGAGGTTAAGTACCGGAATTGATCCAGAGGGAAATTCGATTTTCGCGCGACGCCCAAGGGCGAGCGGTCGTCTTAGGGGAGCCAGGACGCTAAAAATGGATTTAGAGAGGTCTGTGGGGGTTAGGGTAGCAGTGTTATTAGCAGCAATCGCGTCCGTGTCGAGGCAGAATTAATAATTCTGCCTCGAGGGAGTGCGACGAGTGGGCACGCCCACCGTAGATCTTAATTAAAAAAAAGAGTGCGACGCGGAAATTATTTAGCAGGGGGGATCTCGAGTGGAAAAAAAGGTTAAAAAAGGAATTTGGACCCGTTCGTTTTTGGTTTTGAGAAAGAGGCTTCGCCTGACTAAAGTTTTATCGCTCACTAAAGAGGGGGGGTAGGGGGGGTACCGGCTGAAAAGCCCTTGAGCGCGGGAAAGCAATGCCGCCCATGCAAGCGCGTAGCTAAGCGCCAGGCGTCGCCGCCGAGCTCCAGTGATGAAAGGCCGGCCAGCCGAGCAGCACGACGTCGACAGGCGTCTGCCAGCCGATGGACGCGGACGGCGGCCCGAACTTCCGGTTCAAGGGCATCCTCTCGGAGGAAGTGCGCTCGGAGGAGGAGGCTAGGAAGTCTTAAGCTTAGCCCCTGAGCCTCGCTGAGCCTCTGCGCAGTACTACCAAATATTTCTGAGCCTCGCTTGGCCGGACCTACCAAATATTTCCCGCCCACTAAAATGACCAAAATCGCAAAGTACTAATTATTTTCCTGTACTAAATAAACTAGTTCTACAGTATGCGCATGCGCGCGGAGACCGGGACGTACGATACCAGGCTACTGGTAGGCTAGTAGTAGCTATAGCCTACTACCAGATCACGCGTACCGGCGGTACTACGGGTAGTCGGCGGGTACGTAATACGTATACGGCGCGCAGACCTGCGGTACCCCAAATTAAACGTCAACGTTAACGTTAAGTCACTAGTACTGAGTCGTCGCGTTAACGTTAACGTCGAGTCCGACGGTCGTCGACGACCGTCGGACCGTCGGACGGCGCCGCGGCCCGTCGCCGGCGTCGAGCTTGCAAGCTTAAAAATTAAAGCTTATAAGTTGCAATTGCAAGTTTCAAGTTACTGCGCGCTACTCCAGCGGCACGGGCCCGGGGGCCGGCCCGGCCGGGGCCTGCACGGCTAGCGCTGGTGGCCGGTGACTCGGCGGTGAGCAGCTTGAGCTCGAGCTCGAGCCTTGAGGCTTGAGCACGGATCCCCGCCGCCGGCGATTCCCCGAGGCGGAGCTCGAGACGCCGCACCGCCGGCCGCGCACTCTGCGCGCGTACGCGGTACGGGTTTGTCAGCAGCGTTCTACGCGGTACGGTTGCGGCTATCATAGCTAGATCTAGCGCGCGATGGAGGCTCGGCAGCAGCGGCCTTAGCCTAGTGGATCTGCGGCGGTTTGGTTTGGGGCTTTTGGGTTCGCTTGCGCCTTCTAGTTTGTGGCTGGGCCGACCCATCGCCCGGCGGGACGATCGCCGTTAGACCGGCCGGTGCTGGCCCACGCGCGCCCCGATGCAGCCCGAGGCCGATCCACCGAAATCGCCACATGAGACGCGGCAGCCAGCGGCGAGAGATCGCGGGGGTCTTTCGAATGGGCGGCGAAGCAGCTGCCTCCCGCAGCTGGCGCCCGCAGCCGGCTCCTCCTCGGGCGGGGGCCTACGGGCCCTGGCGGAGCTCCTCCAGCCCCTCGCCTCGCGTGCCGCCCTCTTCGGGGCCTGCGCCTGGAGCCTGCGCGGTCTGATGGGCGGCCGGGCGCGCCCGGCGCTCGTGCTGCTCGCCGCCGCCCTCGCGGCGGACGCCGTCGTCCTCTCCCGCGCCCGCTTACAGCGGCGGCGCGACGACGCCCGGTGCGCCCGCGCCCGCCCCCGGCCCGACCGGCGGGCGAGCGAGCGGTGTCGGGCGCGCAGGAAGGAGCAGGAGGTGCTCTCGGCGAGCGCGGAGCAGCACGAGCGGGAGCTGGCGGCGCTGCTGCGCGCCGCCGAGGAGGCCCTCGTCACCTGCGACGGCGACGGCGCCCTCGTCCACTGGAGCGAGGCCGCCGAGCGCCTCCTCGGCTGGCCCGGTGCGCCCCGCCCGCCCCGCCCCACCCCGCAGCCGGGCCGCCGGCGACGCCGCGCGCAGCGGACGAGGTGGCGGGGCGGCCGGCGGCCCTCTACCTGCCGCTCCCGCCGGAGGGCGCCGCGGAGGGCGCCCTGGCGTCGGGCCCCGCGCGGGCGAAGGACGGGCGGGCGGTGCAGGTGACGGTGACGCGGTACGGGCGGGGCCCGGGGCGCTGGCCGTGCTGCACGTGCGGGAGGCGGGGCCGGCGGGGGCGGGGCGGGGCGGGCCGGGGCGAGCACGGCGGAGCTGCTGCAGCGGGCGAGCGAGGCGGTGGTGGCGGCGGACCGGCACTCGCGCGTGACCTTCTTCAACGCCGGCGCCGAGGCCCTCTTCGGGTGGCCCGCCCGCGACATCGTCGGCCAGCCCCTCTCCCTCCTCATGCCCGCCCCCTTCGCCGACGCACACGCCGGGTCCCCCCGCCCCGCCCCGCCCCGCGCGGCGCCCCGGCCGAGGCGCCCTCGCCGCGCAGGTACGTGGAACGCTTCCTGCGGGTGCCGGTTGGCCGCCGCCAGCCGCGGCACCTCGCGGAGATCACGGCGCAGCGCCGCGGGGGCGCCCTCTTCGCCGCGGAGATCTCCGTCTCCCACGCCGTCCTCAACGGCGCCTGCTCCTTCATCGCCACCATCCGGGACACCTCGGCCCGCAAGGAGGCCGAGCGCGCCGTCGCCGAGGAGCGGCGGCGCTGCGAGGCGCTGCTGAGCAACGTGCTGCCGGCGCCGATCGTGCGGATGCTGCGGGAGCACGCGGGGCGCGCGGTCGCCCAGAAACACGAGGACGCCTCGTTCCTCTTCGCCGACATCGTCGCCTTCGGGCGCCTCGCGGCCGCCCTCGAGCCGGCCCTCCTCGTCTCCCTCCTCGACCAGCTCTTCTCCTCCATCGACCGCTGCCTCGAGGCGCGCTACCCGGGGCGCCTCGAGAAGATCAAGACGATGGGCGGGGCGCTGCTCGTGGCGGGCGGGCTGCCGCACCGCACGGCGCGGCACCTGGAGGACCTCGCCTGCTTCGCCGTCGACCTCCTCGGCATCTTCCGCCGCATCCGCACCCCCGACGGCGAGCCCATCGCCGTCCGCATCGGCCTCGTCCGCCACCCGCCCCGCCCCGCCCCGCCCCGCCAAGCTGAGCGCCCCGCGCGGCGCAGCACTGCGGGTCGTGCGTAGCGGGCGTCGTCGGCCGCAAGCGCATCCTCTACGACGTCCGCCCCCCCCCCCCTCCCCCGCCCCCCCCCCCCCCCCGCCCGCCCCGCCCCGCCCCGCCCGGCGGGCGCTCCGCCCCGGCCCCGGCGCGCCTGAGCCCCGCCGGCAGGTGTGGGCGACGCGGTGAACACGGCGAGCCGGCTGGAGGCGGCGGGGAGCCCAACCGCGTGCACTGCTCCGCGGCCGTGCAGGAGCGGCTGGCGGGGCGCGGGTTCGTCTTCGAGGGGCGCGGCGAGGTCGAGGTGCAGGGCAAGGGCCCCATGGAGACCTTCTGGCTCGTCGCCGCCCGCCCCCGCCACCGCGACGCCTCCGCCGGGCAGGCCCACCAGCAGGTCACAGGCCCCCGCCCCGCCCCGCCCTGCCCCGCCGGCCTGACGCGCGCGCCTATGCCGGGCAGGAGGCGGCCCGGCAGGACGACGATCCGGAGTCGCCGCGGGCGGCGACCCTCGCCCCGGCCCCGGGCTCGAGCCTCGCGAGCCCGCCGGAGGCCTCGCGCGTGCCCTCGCCCGGCCCGCCCCGCGAGCGGCGGCCGCGGCGGCGGGCAGCGAGGCCCAGGCGCGCTCGCGGCGGGCGAGCTCGGCGGCGGCCGCGATGAACGCGCTCGCGGCCGCCGGCCCCGCCATGATCCCCGACCACGTCGACCTCGCCCACATCGTCCGCCCCGCCGCCGGCGCGCCCCCGCCCCCGCCGACGCCGCCCGCCGACGCCGCCCCCGCCGCAGATCGACGACCCGTGTTTGTGCACGTGGCGCATCCCCGCGGAGCGGCACGACGAGTTCGTCCACGCGATGCTGCACGGCCTCCGCCTCGACGCCCACTTTGGCATCACCCGCGCCGTCCTCCGCCCCTTCCTCTCCGTGCGGCCCCGTTCGGCCCGCTCCCGGCCGTGATTTCTACGCCGGTGACGCCCCGCGCCGCAGGCGGTGCGGCAGATGTACGCCCCCGCCCCCTTCCACAGCTTCCAGCACGCCCTCGACGTCTGCCACTGGCGCGTCGCCCTCCCTCCCCGAACCGCGCGGCGCACCCTGACCCGCCCGCAGCATGTACGTCATGATCCGCCTGCTCTGCAACCGCCGGCGGTACCTCGCGCCGGTGCGCTCCCGCCCCGCCCACCGCGCCCAGGCCACCGGCCTCGCTCGGTCCGACGGGCGGGCGCAGGAGGACCAGCTGGCGTGCATCGTGGCGGCGCTGTGCCACGACCTGAGCCACCCGGGGACCACGAACATCTTCCAACGCGAGTCCCAGTCCCCCGTCTTCCTCGCCTACGGCGCCGTCTCCACCCTCGAGAAGATGCACGTGCGCGCCGCCCCCGCCCCCGACTCGCCCCGCCGCGCCGCGCCGCGCCGCGCGCTCTCGCCCCCCTGCGGGGCCTGAAAGCTGCGGGACGCAGCTGCACTGCGCGCTGCAGCTGCTGGAGCTGGACGGGGCGGAGGCGGCGGAGGAGGAGGACCTCGTGTACGGCTCCGAAGTGAAGGCGGAGGACAAGGCCTCGGTGCCCCTGCCCCAGGGCCAGGGCCACCACCACGGCGCCCCCGCCGCCGGCGAGGGCGCCGGGTCCCGCGAGGAGCGGGGCCGCCTGCGGGGCCGCCGCCGGGCCTACTCCGTCGAGGTGGAGGACCTGGCCGGCCACGCGTACGCCCTCGAGGCCGGCTACCAGCAGGCCACCGCCCCCGCCGCCGAGGCCCCGCGCCACGCCGCCCCGCTCAGCAGCGTGGGGAGCGCGGCGCCCAGCGGGAGCGGGAGCGGTGCGGAGAGCAGCCGGAGCGGCGCGGGGACGGCGGCGGGAGCGAGGGGAGCGGGGCGGGCGGGGCGGGCGGGCCTCGTCGGGCAGCTCGCTGGCCCCGCCGCCCTCCATCGAGATCCGGATCGAGGCCTCGCGCTCCGCCTCCCCCGCCTCGGCCCGCAGCTCCCCCTGGGGGCTCGCCCCGGGCCCCGCCACGGGGCCCGGCACGCCCCGCTCCCTCTCCGCCGGCGGCCGCTCCCGGCGTGCCTCGCTGGCGCACGTCCCCGAGCAGTACAGCGGGGCATCCTCGGACGAGCGGTCCCCCACGACCCCCTCCGCCCCCGACCCCGCCCTCCGCCCCGTCCTCGCCCTTGCCAACGCCGCCTCCGGTCCGGGCGCCCCCCTCGAGCCCGCCCTCCGCGCCCTCCGCCCCGCCGCCATCCTCGACCGCCTGCGCCCCCGCCAGCGCGCCCGCTTCCGGGCGATGCTGCGCGCCCTCGTGCTCGCCACGGACGTGACGCGCAACGCGTCGTACATCCGCGAGTACGCGCGCTCGTTCCCGGCCGGCTCGCCCCCCGAGGCCGCCATCTCGAAGCTGGGCGGCGGCTTCTCGTTCCAGGAGGCGCGCCTGCTCGGCGAGATGATGATCAAGTGCGCGGACCTCTCCAACGCCGCCCGCGGCTTCGACAACGCCATCTACTGGTCCCGCCGCCTCCGCCAGGAGTTCCTCCGCCAGGGCCGGTCCGCCCTCCCCTCCTCGCGCCCGCGTCTCTGCGCACCGCAAACCTGAGGCTTGCGGCGCAGGCGGGAGCTCTCGCTGGGCTTCAACGTGTCGCCGGGGATGGACACGAAGGGGTCGGCGTTCGAGCAGCAGCTGGCGTGGGCCGAGGGCCAGATCTTCTTCTTCCGCGTCGTCGTCATCCCGCTGTACCGGACGATCGCGGAGGGCCTCCCCGAGCTGGCCGTCTACTACACGCAGGTGATGACCAACTTCGTGCGGTGGCAGGTGACGGCTCGCTGGAAGCGCGCCTGCCGCGCCGTCCTCGCAGACCTCCGCGCCGCCCGCGCCGCCCCCTGAGGCCCCGCCCCGCCCCGCCCCGCCCAGCGTCCCGCCGCCCTCTTCCCCCTCCCCTTCCAAGGAGCCCCTTCCGCCCTCGCCATCGGCCCACCCCACATGCACCCCGTGCCACCCGGCACGGCCCGGTCCGCGGAGACAGCATAAATCGACCTCAGCGAGCCGGCAGCTGAGCGTCTCGCCGACCTAGCGAGCGCGGCACTATTCGCGAAGCTTCCGTAGTCTTTTCAAGTCCTTACGTATACTGAAGATGACCTTGGCGCTCTTACCGTAGTACTGAAGACGCCTTCATGCGATACATACTTACGATACTGATGATACATGTACAATGATACCATAAAGACAGCCTTATACTCCGGATCCGAGCCTCAGGGCCTCTCAAGCGACCCTGGTCTCATGATCAGCCGCCAGACGTCGCTCGACTCGAAGCCTTGAAGCACACTTCAAGGCTTCTACGTGCTAGATCTAAAGTTTACACTTTGACACTTGCTCATGATCCGATGATCAGGCCCTGAGGCTCAGCGGCTGTTTACATTTCAAAGTTTCTTCACAAGATCCAGAAGAACAGCAGGCTGGCAGCCAGGAGCCCCGTGATCATGAGCGCCTCGAGGTTCCGCTTCCGAGTTCATCTTTTAAATATGCATCGACGTCGACGCCTAGATCTGCAAGGGCACCGATCCCCGGAATCGGACCAGGCCCTGGGCCAGCCAGGGGGAATACGCGCTAGCCTGCTCCGAGGCTCGCTCTGGAAGATGAGGAGGATGCCATTCGAATTCCCTGCGTGCCGCAATGCGCCCCGGCCCCCACTGCCCCCGCCCGTGCGCCCCGGGCCCGCCGCGGCCGCCGCCCCTAGCTCGCTGATCCTCGCGATCTATATCGGAAACATTGGCCGCAATTCGAAGCCTCATAGCGCCCCCGGGGAACCGCGCGCATGGACCCTGGGAGGGGGGCATGCATGTGCATGCCGCGCATGCAACTGGCCACGGCCCCTCGTAGCCCAGCAGCCCAGCAGCCCAGCAGCGCACTGCGGCAGGGGTTCGTGCATGGGCGTCATTTCAACAAAAAAAGGAGAGCGAGCGAAACGGAAAACGTGAAAGCGGCGGGCTGGTCGACGTCGGGGCGCGGGGGTCCGCGGGCCGAAGCTACTCGTACATCTCGCGGATGAGGGCCTCGTAGCGGTCGTAGACCTGCGCGCGCGGGGTCAGGCGCGCCGGGGGCCGGGCAGCGGGCGGGCGGGCGGCGGGCCTCGTTGCGCTTGATCTTGAGGGTCTGCGTCATGAGGCCGTTCTCCATCGTGAAGGGCTCGGGCACGAGCCGGAAGGCCCCGATCTTCTCGTCCGGCCGGAACGACGCCTTCGTCCTCACCAGCCTGCGCCCCGCCCCGCCCCGCGCTCGGCCCCGCCCCGCCCCGCCCCTTCTCCCGCGGCGCGGGGGCGCACTTGGCGATCTCCGTCTCGAAGAGCCGGTCGACCTGCTCGGGGCTGCGCGGGGGCGGGCCGGCGCGGGTGAGGCCGCGGCGGGGCGGGCCTGCGGCGGGCGGGGGGGCGGGGGGGCGGACCTGACGCCCGGGTTGGGCCGAGGGACTGGACGACGGCCTTGACGTCCTCCCGCGCGTGCCCGCTCGAGCTCGCCCCGCCCCCGACCCCGCGCCCACTGCCCCGCCCCGGCCCCGCCCGCTCAGAGCAGAGCAGAGCGTAGCGGAGGGGAGGGAGGGGAGGGAGGAAAGAGGGCGGACGCGGCGGAGGGCGTCGAGGTTGGGGACGACGAGGGCGCCGAGGCTCTTCTGGTCCTGCCCCACCAGCACCACCTGGTCGATCAGCTCGCTCCGGATGAGCACGTCCTCCACCGCCGCCGGCTCGATGTTCTCCCCGTTGCTCAGCACGATGATGTCCTTGTACCGCCCCGTGATGACGAGGTGCCCGCCGGGGGTGACCCAGCCGCGGTCGCCCGTGTTGAACCAGCCGTCGGCGTCGAGGACTTTGGCGGTCGCCTCGGGGTCCTTGTAGTAGCCGGCCATCACCTGCGGGCCCCGCGCCACCACGAGGCCCGTCGCCCCGGCCTCCACCGGCGCCAGCGTCTCCGGGTCCACCACCCGCACCTGCGCCCCGCCCGCCGCCCCGCTCGCCGGGGGATAGGAGGAGGGAATGCGGGGCGGGGTCGGGGGCGGGCGCGCCTGGGTGCCGGGGACGGGGAGGCCGGCGCTGTGGGCGACGTTGGCGACCTCGCGGCGGGCGGTGAGGGTCGGCGCCGTCTCGGTGAGGCCGTAGCCGATGAGGATGGGGACGCCGACGACCTCGTAGAAGTCGTCGAGGAAGGCCGCGAGGGCCCCGCCCCCGCAGATCGCCATGCGGAACTCGCCCCCCCAGGCCCTCCCGGATCTTCTTGTACACGAGCGCGTCCGCCACGGCGTGCAGCGGCCACAGCAGCAGCATCCTCACCAGCGCCGAGAGCTGCGCCCGCCCGCCCGCCCGCCCCGGCCTCAGCCGAGAGCGCGCGGACAAGAGAGGGGGAGGGCGCGCGGCGGCGGGCGCGCCCGCTCGAAGAGGGAGGGGAGGCGGTGGGCCATGACGAGCGCAGTCCACGGCGGGCGACTTCGGCTGCCGGCGGGCGAAGGCGGGGGCGGGGGCGGGGGCGGCGGTGTGGGCGTCGAGAAGGGCGTCCGCGCGGGCGAGGCCGGCGGCAAGGGTGCCCTCCGCCAGCGCCGGCACGGCGCGAGGTGCGCCCCCGCGGGGTCACGCGGCCCCGGCGCGAGGGCGGCGGCAAGCGCGCCCGCGAGCATCCCCGCCTGCCACACAAAGAGCGCCAGCGCCCGCCCTGCAAAGCGGCGTTGGCTGCGCGCGGCGCGGCGGCGGCGGGGCGGGGCCCGGTCGTGCCTCGGCGAGGGAGTTGGATGCGCGGCAGGCGGCGTCGGCGGCGGCGTCGGCGCAGGGAACGCCGAACATGAGCTCGCTGTCGAAGCGTGAGCCGCGGGCGGCGGAGAAGCTCGTCGCGTGAGCCGAACATGAGCTCGTCGTCGGGAGCCGCGCTCAGCTCGCCCCGGCGCCCCTCCAGCGCCTCCTCGGCCAGCGCCCCCGAGGCCGAGGGCGCCCCCTCCTCTCGAGCGCCCGCTCCTCCACCTGCCGGGCGCTGCACGTCAGCCCTCAAGCCGGCGGGGCGGGGCGGAGCAGGGCGGGGCGGGGCGGGGCGGGGCGGACGGCGAGGCGGTGGCAGTACTCGACGAGGGCGCGCAGGAGGCCGGCAGCGGCGCGCTCCGCGGGAACGGCCTGCAGGGCCCCGAGGCGGCCTCGGGGCCACCACCGCCACCACCGCGCGGCGCGCACGTGCATCTTCTCGAGGGTGGAGACGGCGCCGTAGGCGAGGAAGACGAAGGACTGGGACTCGCGCTGGAAGGCGTTCGTGGTCCCCGGATGCCTCAGGTCGTGGCACAGCGCCGCCACGATGCACGCCAGCTGGATCTGACCCGGCGGTGGGCCTGGCCGCGCTGCGGCGGCGGCGGGCGGCTGCTAGAGGTGGGGAGGCGGGCGCGGGCGGGGCGGGAGAGGAGGCCGAGGTCAGAGCGCTAGGTTGCAGACGGGCGCAGCGGTCGCCTGTCCGTCAGCGTGCCAGCAGACGGAAGGCGCAGCGGCTGCAGCTGGGCGGAAGGCGAAGTGGATCAGGCGGTCCAGCGGCGCCGGCAGTGCTGAGGGGAGGTCGTCCAAAGCGTTTCGCGCTGCAGCTGCCCGCGCCAGCTCCGCGACGCAAGCGTCCCGCGCGAGGATCCGATCGCGCCTGCGCGAAG
Organism: Cyanophora paradoxa; assembly: GCA_004431415.1. Lineage (NCBI taxonomy): Eukaryota > Glaucocystophyceae > Cyanophorales > Cyanophoraceae > Cyanophora > Cyanophora paradoxa. Next base: position 70,162 of record QPMI01000180.1, on the reverse strand, counting down.
TCAGCACTGGAAAGCCGACCAGCGCTAGCGCACTCTCGCGCCGAAGGGCACCTCGGGGAGAGGCGGCCGGCGTCTAGGGACTGAGGGCGTGGGCGGGCGAGGCCGGGCGCTCGGGGGTCTCTGGGCCTGGCGGGCGCCCCCGAACAGGGCGCGCCGCGCGTGGACGCGAGCGCGAGGGGCATGCACATCAAGGCCGATTGTTGCAAATTAGCCGGGGGATTGATCGCAAACTACGTACACCCGACTTCCAGAAAAGCTGAGAAAACTGCCCTCCGCTCTTTTCCAGCCCATCAGGAGAGAGCGAAGGGCGTTTCTACACACCCTCCGAGACATCTTTGCCTGGTCAGCGCCCGCAGCGACCTCCTGTCCGCCGAGTCGCCTTTCTCACTATTCTGGCCTCCCAGATTGGAGGAAACACCAGAAGAGGCAATGCCGAGTCACCTCAAGCCCCGGGCGCCCGCCCTCCTCGACAATCCCGAAGTGCAGGTGCGGTTGCGCTTAGCTTCATCTGCGCTTTCCCGTCAGCGCTCTCCCTCAACAACCCCCATCACAGAAGGCGATTCGCGCTGCCGAGAAGCGCGGCGAGGCGCGCGGCGAGGCGCGCGGAAAGGCAATCGAGCAGGCGCGTCAGACTGCCTTCTTTCTGCGCCCCTACTTGCTTCGTTCGCAGAAAATTTACGCCGCCGCTTTCGTTCGGTTCGCAGGCCCGTCTTCCCCCTCACTCCCGTTTGCTACGCGACGCGATTGACTTCCTTCAACGGTTCGGTTGGTAGAGCGCGGATGCGGGCCGAGCTGCTACTGTCGTGCGGGTGGTGGCCAGCGCAAACCTGGTCGCGGAAGGATTCTTCTTCCATTCGGCAAAGAAGCGAGGCCACTTCTTCAAGGGAATGGGGTGCCTCGCGGCAGTCTTCCTTCCAGACCTCCTGAAGAGCCGCTCCGGCTCCATCTAGATCCGTAGAATCATTTCCACCGTGCCCAGTTCTGGGCGATCGTAGTTAGCCGATCGATTTCGCCAACCGAACGCTTGACATGCCATGATGCTTAAGCTTCCGAAGCTCCCAAGATCGTCTGATGCACTGCGGCAGCCTTCCCGGCACAGTAAAGCGCCCCACAGAAGCGCCCCGCGGCCGGCCTGAAGTTGCGAGAACCGCACGGAACGTTAACCTGGGAAGGGGCATGCATACCTGCCGCGCATGCAACTGCCCCTCCTAACTCATGGCCAGCAGCCGAGCAGGGCACTCGGGCAGGGGTTCGTGTATGGGCGTCATTTCAACGAAAAAAGGAGAGCGAGCGAAACGGAAAGCGTGAAAGCGGCGGGCCGGTCGGCGCCGGGGCCGGGGCGCGGGGGTCCGCGGGCGGCCGGGGCTACTCGTACATCTCGCGGATGAGGGCCTCGTAGCGGTCGTACACCTGCGCGCGCGCGGGCTCGGGCCCCGCCGGGGGGCGGGGCAGCGGGCGGGAGGCGGGCCTCGTTGCGCTTGATCTTGAGGGTCTGCGTCATGAGGCCGTTCTCCATCGTGAAGGGCTCGGGCACGAGCCGGAAGGCCCCGATCTTCTCGTCCGGCCGGAACGACGCCTTCGTCCTCACCAGCCTGCGCCCCGCCCCGCCCCGCGCTCGGCCCCGCCCCGCCCCGCCCCTTCTCCCGCGGCGCGGGGGCGCACTTGGCGATCTCCGTCTCGAAGAGCCGGTCGACCTGCTCGGGGCTGCGCGGGGGCGGGCCGGCGCGGGTGAGGCCGCGGCGGGGCGGGCCTGCGGCGGGCGGGGGGGGCGGGGGGGGCAGGCGGACGTCACGCCCGGGTTGGGCCCGAGGGACTGGACGACGGCCTTGACGTCCTCCCGCGCGTGCCCGCTCGAGCTCGCCCCGCCCCCCGACTCCCGCGCCCACTGCCCCCGCCCCCGGCCCCGCCCGCTCAGAGCAGAGCAGAGCGTAGCGGAGGGGAGGGGAGGGGAGGGGAGGAAAGAGGGCGGACGCGGCGGAGGGCGTCGAGGTTGGGGACGACGAGGGCGCCGAGGCTCTTCTGGTCCTGCCCCACCAGCACCACCTGGTCGATCAGCTCGCTCCGGATGAGCACGTCCTCCACCGCCGCCGGCTCGATGTTCTCCCCGTTGCTCAGCACGATGATGTCCTTGTACCGCCCCGTGATGACGAGGTGCCCGCCGGGGGTGACCCAGCCGCGGTCGCCCGTGTTGAACCAGCCGTCGGCGTCGAGGACTTTGGCGGTCGCCTCGGGGTCCTTGTAGTAGCCGGCCATCACCTGCGGGCCCCGCGCCACCACGAGGCCCGTCGCCCCGGCCTCCACCGGCGCCAGCGTCTCCGGGTCCACCACCCGCACCTGCGCCCCGCCCGCCGCCCCGCTCGCCGGGGGATAGGAGGAGGGAATGCGGGGCGGGGTCGGGGGCGGGCGCGCCTGGGTGCCGGGGACGGGGAGGCCGGCGCTGTAGGCGACGTTGGCGACCTCGCGGCGGGCGGTGAGGGTCGGCGCCGTCTCGGTGAGGCCGTAGCCGATGAGGATGGGGACGCCGACGACCTCGTAGAAGTCGTCGAGGAAGGCCGCGAGGGCCCCGCCCCCGCAGATCGCCATGCGGAACTCGCCCCCCCAGGCCCTCCCGGATCTTCTTGTACACGAGCGCGTCCGCCACGGCGTGCAGCGGCCACAGCAGCAGCATCCTCACCAGCGCCGAGAGCTGCGCCCGCCCGCCCGCCCGCCCCGGCCTCAGCCGAGAGCGCGCGGACAAGAGAGGGGGAGGGCGCGCGGCGGCGGGCGCGCCCGCTCGAAGAGGGAGGGGAGGCGGTGGGCCATGACGAGCGCAGTCCACGGCGGGCGACTTCGGCTGCCGGCGGGCGAAGGCGGGGGCGGGGGCGGGGGCGGCGGTGTGGGCGTCGAGAAGGGCGTCCGCGCGGGCGAGGCCGGCGGCAAGGGTGCCCTCCGCCAGCGCCGGCACGGCGCGAGGTGCGCCCCCGCGGGTCACGCGGCCCCGGCGCGAGGGCGGCGGCAAGCGCGCCCGCGAGCATCCCCGCCTGCCACACAAAGAGCGCCAGCGCCCGCCCTGCAAAGCGGCGTTGGCTGCGCGCGGCGCGGCGGCGGCGGGCGGGGCCCGGTCGTGCCTCGGCGAGGGAGTTGGATGCGCGGCAGGCGGCGTCGGCGGCGGCGTCGGCGCAGGGAACGCCGAACATGAGCTCGCTGTCGAAGCGTGAGCCGCGGGCGGCGGAGAAGCTCGTCGCGTGAGCCGAACATGAGCTCGTCGTCGGGAGCCGCGCTCAGCTCGCCCCGGCGCCCCTCCAGCGCCTCCTCGGCCAGCGCCCCCGAGGCCGAGGGCGCCCCCTCCTCTCGAGCGCCCGCTCCTCCACCTGCCGGGCGCTGCACGTCAGCCCTCAAGCCGGCGGGGCGGGGCGGAGCAGGGCGGGGCGGGGCGGGGCGGGGCGGACGGCGAGGCGGTGGCAGTACTCGACGAGGGCGCGCAGGAGGCCGGCAGCGGCGCGCTCCGCGGGAACGGCCTGCAGGGGCCCGAGGCGGCCTCGGGGCCACCACCGCCACCACCGCGCGGCGCGCACGTGCATCTTCTCGAGGGTGGAGACGGCGCCGTAGGCGAGGAAGACGGGGGACTGGGACTCGCGCTGGAAGGCGTTCGTGGTCCCCGGATGCCTCAGGTCGTGGCACAGCGCCGCCACGATGCACGCCAGCTGGATCTGACCCGGCGGTGGGCCTGGCCGCGCTGCGGCGGCGGCGGGCGGCTGCTAGAGGTGGGGAGGCGGGCGCGGGCGGGGCGGGAGAGGAGGCCGAGGTCAGAGCGCTAGGTTGCAGACGGGCGCAGCGGTCGCCTGTCCGTCAGCGTGCCAGCAGACGGAAGGCGCAGCGGCTGCAGCTGGGCGGAAGGCGAAGTGGATCAGGCGGTCCAGCGGCGCCGGCAGTGCTGAGGGGAGGTCGTCCAAAGCGTTTCGCGCTGCAGCTGCCCGCGCCAGCTCCGCGACGCAAGCGTCCCGCGCGAGGATCCGATCGCGCCTGCGCGAAGTCAGCACTGGAAAGCCGACCAGCGCTAGCGCACTCTCGCGCCGAAGGGCACCTCGGGGAGAGGCGGCCGGCGTCTAGGGACTGAGGGCGTGGGCGGGCGAGGCCGGGCGCTCGGGGGTCTCTGGGCCTGGCGGGCGCCCCCGAACAGGGCGCGCCGCGCGTGGACGCGAGCGCGAGGGGCATGCACATCAAGGCCGATTGTTGCAAATTAGCCGGGGGATTGATCGCAAACTACGTACACCCGACTTCCAGAAAAGCTGAGAAAACTGCCCTCCGCTCTTTTCCAGCCCATCAGGAGAGAGCGAAGGGCGTTTCTACACACCCTCCGAGACATCTTTGCCTGGTCAGCGCCCGCAGCGACCTCCTGTCCGCCGAGTCGCCTTTCTCACTATTCTGGCCTCCCAGATTGGAGGAAACACCAGAAGAGGCAATGCCGAGTCACCTCAAGCCCCGGGCGCCCGCCCTCCTCGACAATCCCGAAGTGCAGGTGCGGTTGCGCTTAGCTTCATCTGCGCTTTCCCGTCAGCGCTCTCCCTCAACAACCCCCATCACAGAAGGCGATTCGTGCTGCCGAGAAGCGCGGCGAGGCGCGCGGCGAGGCGCGCGGCGAGGCGCGCGGCGAGGCGCGCGGAAAGGCAATCGAGCAGGCGCGTCAGACTGCCTTCTTTCTGCGCCCCTACTTGCTTCGTTCGCAGAAAATTTACGCCGCCGCTTTCGTTCGGTTCGCAGGCCCGTCTTCCCCCTCACTCCCGTTTGCTACGCGACGCGATTGACTTCCTTCAACGGTTCGGTTGGTAGAGCGCGGATGCGGGCCGAGCTGCTACTGTCGTGCGGGTGGTGGCCAGCGCAAACCTGGTCGCGGAAGGATTCTTCTTCCATTCGGCAAAGAAGCGAGGCCACTTCTTCAAGGGAATGGGGTGCCTCGCGGCAGTCTTCCTTCCAGACCTCCTGAAGAGCCGCTCCGGCTCCATCTAGATCCGTAGAATCATTTCCACCGTGCCCAGTTCTGGGCGATCGTAGTTAGCCGATCGATTTCGCCAACCGAACGCTTGACATGCCATGATGCTTAAGCTTCCGAAGCTCCCAAGATCGTCTGATGCACTGCGGCAGCCTTCCCGGCACAGTAAAGCGCCCCACAGAAGCGCCCCGCGGCCGGCCTGAAGTTGCGAGAACCGCACGGAACGTTAACCTGGGAAGGGGCATGCATACCTGCCGCGCATGCAACTGCCCCTCCTAACTCATGGCCAGCAGCCGAGCAGGGCACTCGGGCAGGGGTTCGTGTATGGGCGTCATTTCAACGAAAAAAGGAGAGCGAGCGAAACGGAAAGCGTGAAAGCGGCGGGCCGGTCGGCGCCGGGGCCGGGGCGCGGGGGTCCGCGGGCGGCCGGGGCTACTCGTACATCTCGCGGATGAGGGCCTCGTAGCGGTCGTACACCTGCGCGCGCGGGCTCAGGCCGCGCCGGGGGCGGGGCAGCGGGCGGGCGGGCGGCGGGCCTCGTTGCGCTTGATCTTGAGAGTCTGCGTCATGAGGCCGTTCTCCATCGTGAAGGGCTCGGGCACGAGCCGGAAGGCCCCGATCTTCTCGTCCGGCCGGAACGACGCCTTCGTCCTCACCAGCCTGCGCCCCGCCCCGCCCCGCGCTCGGCCCCGCCCCGCCCCGCCCCTTCTCCCGCGGCGCGGGGGCGCACTTGGCGATCTCCGTCTCGAAGAGCCGGTCGACCTGCTCGGGGCTGCGCGGGGGCGGGCGGGCGCGGGTGAGGCCGGGGCGGGGCGGGCCTGCGGCGGGAGGGGCAGGCGGACGTCACGCCCGGGTTGGGCCCGAGGGACTGGACGACGGCCTTCACGTCCTCCCGCGCGTGCCCGCTCGAGCTCGCCCCGCCCCCCGACCCCCGCGCCCACTGCCCCCGCCCCCGCGCCCGCTCAGAGCAAAGCACAGCGTAGCGTGGCAGAGGGGGGAAGGGGGCGGACGCGGCGGAGGGCGTCGAGGTTGGGGACGACGAGGGCGCCGAGGCTCTTCTGGTCCTGCCCCACCAGCACCACCTGGTCGATCAGCTCGCTCCGGATGAGCACGTCCTCCACCGCCGCCGGCTCGATGTTCTCCCCGTTGCTCAGCACGATGATGTCCTTGTACCGCCCCGTGATGACGAGGTGCCCGCCGGGGGTGACCCAGCCGCGGTCGCCCGTGTTGAACCAGCCGTCGGCGTCGAGGACTTTGGCGGTCGCCTCGGGGTCCTTGTAGTAGCCGGCCATCACCTGCGGGCCCCGCGCCACCACGAGGCCCGTCGCCCCGGCCTCCACCGGCGCCAGCGTCTCCGGGTCCACCACTCGCACCTGCGCCCCGCCCGCCCGCCCCGCTCGCCGGGGGATAGGAGGAGGGAATGCGGGGCGGGGTCGGGGGCGGGCGCGCCTGGGTGCCGGGGACGGGGAGGCCGGCGCTGTAGGCGACGTTGGCGACCTCGCGGCGGGCGGTGAGGGTCGGCGCCGTTTCGGTGAGGCCGTAGCCGATGAGGATGGGGACGCCGACGACCTCGTAGAAGTCGTCGAGGAAGGCCGCGAGGGCCCCGCCCCCGCAGATCGCCATGCGGAACTCGCCCCCCAGGCCCTCCCGGATCTTCTTGTACACGAGCGCGTCCGCCACGGCGTGCAGCGGCCACAGCAGCAGCATCCTCACCAGCGCCGAGAGCTGCGCCCGCCCGCCCCGGCCTCAGCCGAGCGCGCGCGGACAAGGGAGGGGGAGGGCGCGCCCGCTCGAAGAGGGAGGGGAGGCGGTGGGCCATGACGAGGGCGGTCCACGTCCGCCGCGCCTGCACGAACCTGCCCCGGCCCCCGCCCCCGCCTCAGCGCGCCGACAGACGAGCGGGGCGGCGAGGAGCGCGCATGAGGGAGAAGCGGAAGAAGAAGGCGAAGAGCTTCTGGGCCTTAGGGTTGCGCTTGATCTTCTGCTCGACGGTCTGGTAGAAGCGCTCGAGCACGCGCGGGACGGCGGCGAAGTACTGCGGCTTGTACTCCACGAGGTCGTCCCGGAACTTGCTGATGTTCGTGTAGATCATGTGGCAGCCGCGCGAGAGGAAGTAGTACTCCGCCGTCCGCTCGTACACGTGCCACGTGGGCAGCAGCGCCAGCGTCCGGTCGCCCGGCGACACCGTCTTGATCGAGATGATGTAGCGCACCTGGGAGAGGATGTTCCCCTGCGTCAGCTGCACGCCCTTGGGCTTGCCCGTCGTCCCCGACGTGTAGATCAGCGTCGCGACGTCCGACTCGCGGAGCTTGGGCGCCGCGAAGGGGGCCGCGTAGCCGCGGGCGAGGAGCTCGTCGTAGGAGAGGACGGGCGTGTTGCCCAGGCCAGGCAGCGGGCCCTGGGGCTTGCCCCAGAGCACCACCACGAACGCCGGCTGCCGCGGGGCCGCCGCCAGCAGCGGCGCCAGCCGCCCCAGCGCCGCCTCGTTCTCTATGATCAGGCCCGTGCTCTCGCTGCGGCGCGACCCGGGGCGGACCCGCGTCACGCCGGCGGCCGGGGCGGCGCGGGCGGGGGCGGGGCGGGGCGAGGGCGGACCTGTGCTCGTAGATGTACTCGAGCTCGTCGATGGGGGCGGTGGCGCCGCGGACGGCGTTGACGGCCCCCGCGCGCATCGTCCCCTGGTCGGCGACGAGCCAGCGGGCGCTGTTCTCCGCGAAGAGCGCAACCTTGTCCCCGGCCTTCACGCCCATCGCGCTCAGGCCCGACGCAAAGCGCGTGATCAGCTCGTTCAGCTGCCCGCCGTCAGCGCGGTCCGGCGCGCGCGCGCGCCCCGCGCCCCCCGCGCCGCGGACCTCCTTGTAGTTGAGCTTGGCCGCCTCTTCCCGGTGGGGGTCGGTGATCGCCGGGGCCGTGCCGTACATCTCGGCGCAGCGCTCGAAGACCTCGGGCAGCGAGCTAACCTCCCTCGCCATCTGGAAGAAGCCTGCCAGCGCACCGTGATTAGATCCGAAGCGCGCATCGGGGCCCCGCGGGGCGCACCGCCGGCGGGCGTGTCATTCGGATCGAAGACGAACTGCTGCTCGGCAGCTGAGGACGGCGACGAGGAGGCACCGGAGGCCTGCGTGGGCAGCGCCCGCCCTGCCGGGGAATCGGGTCCGTGAGACAGCTTTGCCGGTCTGGGAGTACGCGGCCGCTCACTCGGTTTGGAGCGCTCATACGTGCCGAACTTGCTCTGATCGCCGAAGAACTCCCGCTTCAGCGAGGATCGCGGGCGGCGAGCAAGAGCAGTCGAGCTCCGCGAGGGCCTGCGCAACGAGCAAGCGAGTGAGCAGATGCATCATCGAAAGCTAAATCTCGCTGCGCGACGCCCCGGCCGCGGCTGCTAGCCCGTGGCGCTGGCGGAAAAAATCCGATAGAAGCACTCACCGGGAGCTGCCGCAGACTGCGCTCACTGACGTCGAGGAATCACGCTCGGCGCCCCGCGCGGCCGGGAGGGCCGGTGGGATGAAAGCGGCCATCGTCGATTGTTCGGCGTACCCCGAGCCGCGCAGCCCAGGCAGCCCTCTTCTCTCAACAGCGTCCCCAGAGCTCGCCGAACGATGCCGCAGTCACATGCGAAGAACAACTGGTGCACTGGTTTCTTTCGAATCCGCCAAATCCCGGCAAACGCGTCCTGGCAGCGCCCGACCCGTATTCACGTCGCACGAGCGCAAGCAGCTCCTTGGCGACTGGTACGTGCGGAATGATTTCCTTGGCTTCAACGCAACCCTCACTGCTCGGCCTGCAGGGGCACGAAGACCCAGCGACTCGGTGCAACAGGGCTCCCCGCCCCGCCGCGGGGCCGCGCTGACGCCCGAACGCAGGTGCTGACTCACTGAAGGACTTCGATTGCTGTTCGCTGTGCCTGCACCCTGCGATCGACCCGCTCCTGTGGTGCGCGGGCCGCGGCGGATGGTTCTCGTGGAGCTCACGCCCGCGCAGCCCGGAGGGCCACCTCTTCTGCAAAGAATGCATTTACGAGAACCTGCTGTCGCAAAAGGAGGAGATCTCGCGGCAGCAGGCCCGCTATGATGCCCAGCAGAAGCAGCTAGCGGTCCGCCCTCGCGACAACTTGCGAGCTGCGCCAAGCCGCTCAGCCTTCACGCGCAGGAGGAAGCGGAGCAGCGCACAAAGGAAGCGAAGCAGGCTGAGATTGATCAGTTTGCCAAGCTGGAGGGCAGCATAAAGTCCGTCCGCACGGACGCCTTCAAGAGCGCGCAGGCCGCAGGTTCGGGGCAGCGCGCACCTCCCTCCGCTCGCGTCCCGCAGTAAACGCGGCTTGCAGCAGCGGCGTCGTCCTCGGCGGGGCCGGTGCTGCTGCTGGACAACAAGCCGGCCGGCTCGAGCTCGGGCGCGGCGGGGCCGAGCGGGAGCCCGGAGGCGTCAAGCTCGAGCGCGCTGCCGAAGGGCCCCGAGGAGCGGGAGCGGGATTTGCTGGCGACGGCGATGGCGCGCCAGAAGCCGCAGCTCTCCGAGAGGGCCAAGGAGATGAAGGCCTTCTGGATCCCCTACGTGCGGCCCGCGGGGCCGGCCGCCGGCGCGCGCGGGGGTCGCCTGACCGAGCACGCAGCTCACGCCGGAGGCGGCGCCGGACCTCATCAAGGCGCCGTCCAAGCACCTCCGCTGCACGGAGGGCGACCACAATCTCAAGTGCGCCCCGCCGCGCTCGGGCCGCCGCCGCCCCCGCGCCGCCCGGCCGAGGCGGCGCCGCGCAGGCTGAAGGAGCTCGTGCCCGTCAACTTCACGGAGGTCAAGGGCGCCCCCAAGGGCTCCGCCAGCGACGCGAAACAGTGCGCCGCCGCCCCGCCCCGCCCCGCCCCGCCGCCGCACCTCACGCTGGACGCCTCCGCAGCAAGTACATGTGCCCCGGGTGCCAGAAGACCCTGACGAACGCCCCCAAGCTATCCTGCCTGAAGCCCTGCGGCCACATCGTCTGCTCGGGTGCGCTGCCGGCCGTCGGCCGCCTCGGGCGCGGGGCCGGCGGGGGCCGACGGGCGGGCGCAGGCTGCGTGACCAAGTTCGTGAAGGTGGACGGCGTGTGCGTCGCGTGCAGCAAGCGCTGCCCCGAGAAGGACATCATCCGCGTCCAGGCCGGAGGTCCGGCCCCTCCGCCTGCGCCGCCCCGTGCCCCGCCGCCCGCCCGCCGCCGACGCCGGCGCAGGGACGGGCTTCGCGGGGCACGGCGACCAGCTCACCAGCAAGACCTACACCCCCAACCTCGGCGTCTCTTAAACCCTATCTTCTCCCAGTTATCTTTTCCGAAAGTTCTCTTTGTACGCTAAAATGCACTTCGGTCGCACCGCCTCGCGCGCCGCCCCCTGTCCTCCGCCCCCCTACCCCCAAGCATTGTGCCCGAGGGCGCGTTCGGTGGATCGTTCGATGTCTGAAACTGTGCCGTGGGGCACACGGGGGCCTATCTAGGGGTCGCCAGGGGCGGGGCGCGGTTACGCGACGGTGAGGGAGATGTCGACGGAGGGGCGGAGGGTGGCGCAGACGGAGATGGCCTGGTGGATGGGGTTCTTGAGGAACTTGTCCATGAGGGCCTCGTCCAGGGGCTGGCTCTCGTCGATGGCGACGTACGCCTGCTGCTCGAGGTTGTAGTCGAAGCGGGGCGCCCACTTGCGGGAGCCGAGGCGGGCGGTCGTCGAGCAGTTGTCGACCATGTAGGAGACGCCGCGGGCGTGCATGTAGGGGTTGAGCGAGTCGACCGACTCGATCACCGACTCGTTGATGACCTCCGACAGGTGGTGGCCCTCCTCCACGAGCAGGTCGATCTGCGCCATCATCGTCGCGCAGTAGACGCCTGCCCCGCCCCGCCCCGCCCCCGTCAGGCCGGGCGGGGCGGGGCGGGGCGGCGCGGGGCGGCGCGGGCGGACCGGCGGTGAAGGGGTGGATCGGGATCTTGCTCTCGACGCGCTTGGCGCGGACCTCCTTGCCGACCTTCCACATCTCAGTGCCGTCGATCTTGCCGAAGGGGAAGGTCTTCATGCGCTCGCCGGCCAGGATGACCGAGCGGATCTCGTTGCCGCTCTTGACCTGCGCGGCGGAGCGGGGGTCGGCGGTCGGCGCGGGGCGCGGGCGCGCGTGTCGGCGGGGCGGGGGCGGGGCGGCGCACGTCGTCGTAGCACTCCTTGATGATGTCCTTGGCGGGCATGTACGAGGCGCAGTACGCCTTCTTGAAAGTCTGCCCCGCGCCCCGTCGGCACGCGTCCCGCCGGCGCGGGCGGGGGCGGGCGGGGCTCGGGGCTCGGGGCGGACCGCCTTGCCGGCCTCATCGAGGGCCTCGTAGACGGCGAGGATGCCCTTCTTGGAGATGAGCTGGGTGATCGGGCCCGTGATCGACTCGGTCGCGTTCACGAACGCCTCTGCCCCCGCCCGTCAGCTCCCGCGCGGCCGGGCGGGGGCGGGACGGGGCGGGGGCGGGTGCGGGGCCGACCCTCCTTGGTCATGCCCTGGTTCTTGTAGCGGCGGTACAGCGACTCGACGATGCCGTGGACGGCGCCGAGGAGGATGCAGCGCTGCGCCCCCGCGTCGGCCGCCGCGCCGGGGCGAGCGCAGGGCGGGGGCGGGGGCGGGGGCGGGGGGGGGCGGGGGCGGGGGCGGACCTCGCCGAAGATGTCCGAGCGGTACTCCGAGACGAGGGTCGTCTTGAAGGAGAAGGGGGCGCCGAGGGCGACGGCCCAGCCGATCGCGTACTCGGTCGCCTTGCCGTTGATGTCCTGGTGGATGGCGAAGGACGCGTTGATGCCGGCGCCGTTCACCTCCTTGCCCTGCGCGCGCCCCAAAAGAAATCAAAAGGGAGCGTGCGGAAAGAGGAGACCGAGAGCTACAAGGGGCGGCGACGGGGCCGGGGCGGGGGCAGGCGGGCGGACCTGCTCGTAGAGGCGGCGGACCGAGGGGCCCATGCCCTTGGGGCAGACACCGATGACGTTGATGTCCTTGCGGAACTCGACGCCGATGGTGCTCATGTAGCCGAGGAGGAAGCCGTGGCTGAGGCCGAGGGTCGAGCCGGGCTTCATGGCGGCGAGGATCTTCTCGTAGTTCTGGGCCTGGGCGGCGTCGGAGATGAGGAGGAGGACCATGTCCGACTCCTTGATCACGTCGTACATCTCGCCGAGGGTGTTCGACTCCTCGGTGAAGCCGGCCTTCTTGGCCTCATCGAACGACTTGCTGCCGGGGCGCAGGCCGATCTTCACGCGGATGCCGCTGTTGGCCTCCTTGAGCGAGTCGCGCAGGTTCTGCGCCTGCGCCGGGCCCTGCGAGCCCCAGCCGATGACGCCGATCTGCTGGATGCCCTCGAACGCCTTCGGGAGCAGGGGGAAGAGGTTGCGCCCGCCGCGGACGATCGACTCCTGGGTGTCCGCAAGCTGGATGACCTCCTTGGTGAAGATCTTGCTATCGAAGTCGAGCACGGACTTGTCCGCGATCGCGGCGGCGAAGCCGGTGGCCGACGCCTTCACGGTCAGGTCCATAAGCTGGCTGGCGGTCACCATGGCGACGCGGCGCTTGAGCTCAGCCGACGGGTCAACGGCGCCGCGGAGGGCGCGGGGGAGCTTGCTGACGGCCTTGAGGCCGGAGAACGAGAACGACTTCGGCGAGACCGCCGAGGCGCGGGGCTGGGCGGCGGGCTGCTGAGGGCGCTCAACGATCGCGCAAACGGCGGAGGAGGAAGTCGACGCCTTCGACTGGGGGACGACGGGGGCGACGGTGGCGAACGCAGACGACATCGAACTGCGCGAAGTCGGGATCAGCGGTTGCACGAGCGACGCGCAATGGAATCTTCCCGAATGCTGCTACGGCGCTAGAGCTTAGGAGAATGTCTGGCTCGCTGCTGCGCGCGGCTGGCGCTTCGCTAGGTCTACGTTTCCCGAGAGCGTGGGATGGGAGGGCTGAAGCTGCCGCGATCGACCACGCCAACGCTAATCTGGGCGAGCACGGCGGCGGCGCGCAGGGAGGCAGCAAAATCGGCGCACCGATATTCCGACAAGCGGCGAACTGGTACCCGGCCAGCCGTAAAACCGCGTAACCCCAGTGCGGTGCAGCGGCACTGCAGCCCTCGCAAACCAGCAGCGAGAGCGAGTATGGCAAGCAATTCACCCGCAGACGAACAACAGCTGTGCGCCCAGATCAGCGCTGAGCAGGACGAGCTGGCGCGGCAGTTCTTTGCCATCCTTTCCGAGCGATCGGGCGGTGCGAGCGCCAACCGCAGATTCCAAATGCCCAAATTCGCGCTACGCATGTTGATACCCGCACAGGCAGGATAACACCCAAAGAGGCGCACGCGGAGCACTTTCACGACTTTACTGTCTTGAACGGCGGCGTGGAGCCGCCGGAGCTCAGGGCAGAGCGCGGTGCGGTAATTGCTGATTCGGACCTGGGTAATTAAATTCGTGTTTCTGAAACTCTTTCCGGTCCCCGTCAGAGCGGTTGTGGCCCGCCCCGCGGCCGAGGTCGCCCTCCGGAGCAGAGGCGACGTCAACCGCGACGGGAACTTCCCCACACTCGTGCTGAATATTAATTTCAGCGGCGCCGTGCTGCCGCCGTGCGGCGAGCCACCACAGCGCTCGCTCGGCTAGCGCTTGCTAAATTGCGAAGGCATGCGGCCGCAAGCGCTGGCGAAGCCCGCACATGGAGTAGATAGCGGAATGTGCATGCTTGTTTCGAATCGGAGAAGGTCGGCGCCGGGCTACGGGAGGGCGCCGGCGACGACGAGGTGGTGGGGCGGCTCGCCGGCGGCGTGCAGGTCGAAGGAGATGGCGGCGCCGGCGGCGGTGGCGGCGGCCCAGCGGGCGCAGTCGAACTCGGGGCTGGCCTCGACGGCCGCGTCCCCCGCGGCGCGGACGGCGCTGCGGAGGGCCCCGTCCTCGGCGAGCCGCACGGCGAGGTCCTCGTAGGCCTTGACGCTCCCCGCCACGCCCCAGCCCGCCCCCGCCTGCGTGATCGTCGCGCCCCCCGCCCGGTTCTGCAGCATGTCCCGCGGCGTCGTCACCAGCGGCACCCCTGCCGCCCGCCCCCGCGTGAGGGCCCGAGGCGCGGGGGCGGGGGCGGGGGCGGGGGTGGGGGACGGGCCCTGCCAGGCGAAGTCTGCGCCGACAGTGACGGCGTTGTAGAGGAAGGTGTCGAGCATGAGGTCGGCGAGGAAGGCCTGCTGCAGGTACGCCTCCGAGCGCTGCTTCTTGAACTCCGCCACCCGCCCCGACGCGACCCCCGCCGCCAGCAGCTCCCGCCCCAGCGGCGCCACGCCCGTGTCCTGGTACGTCGGCAGCGCCCGCGTCCAGAGGAGGCTACGCGGGCTCCGCCGCAGCACGTTCGCCCACACCGCCAGCACCTCGCTGTCGATCTGCCGCGCGGCCCGCTCGCACCGCGCACGCGAGGGCGGGCCGGCGGGGCCGGCCGGGGCCGGGGCGGGGCACCTTGCGGAATTGGTTGTTGTTGGCGAGCAGGACGCGGCCGTTGCCGAGGGGCGGGGGCGGCTCGGCGAGCTCCGGGGGCAGCCAGCCGACCTCGGCGGCGGCGCGGCGCGAGGGGCGCGCCTCGGGCCGCCTGACGTGCGGGTACGACGAGGCGTGCGAGGTGGCGACGTAGTGGACGGGGTGGACGAGGAGCTTCTCCGTGTACCCCCCGAAGAAGTGGTCCGGGGGCAGGGAGTAGCGGTCGGCGAGCATGTACTCCATGTAGGGCGCGCCGCTCGTCCCCGGGTGGTCCATGTACGCGATCTGCACCGGCGCCGGGTGCTGCGCCAGGATCTCCGTCCGGAACTGCCCCCCGGGAGGGCCTCAGGGTCGGGGCGGGGGCGGGGGGCGGGCGGGCGGGGCGGGCGGGGCAGGCCTCGGTTCCGGCGTCCTTCATGTAGCTGCCGTCGAGGAGGACGTGGATCTGGCGCGGGCGTCAGCGCCGCGCCGGCGCGGCGCCCGGGCGGGGCGGGGCGGGGCGGGGCGCGCCTGGTCGGCGTTGATGGCGGCGGCGGCCTCGGCGTCCGAGTGGCGGGCGAGGCTGCATGCGGTGAGCGCGGCGCGTGGGAGAAGCGAGGGGCGGAACGGGGCAGGGCCGGGGGGCTGACTTGACGACGCGCTCGAAGGCGGCGATGAGCTTCGGGTTGACGCTCGGGTCCGCTGGGTCCGAGAAGGTGTAGCAGATCAGCTGCGCCGCGCCCGGTCGGCGGAGGCGGCGCGGGGGCAGCGCGTGAGGGGCGCGGAAAGGGGGTTCGCGCCTCGAAGCGGGAGCGGTCAAAGAGGCCGAAGATGCCCTCGTTGGCGTGGCTGACGGCGTCGTACCCCACCCGCCGGTTGAAGTAGCCGACGCGGAGGCGGCCGACGAGGGGCGGGGCGAGGGGCGGGGGGAAGGAGTAGATGGGACCGGCGGGGCGGGGCAGGGAGTTGCGGGCGGCGGCGAGGAAGAGGGGCGGGGGCCAGGGGAAGCCGAGGAAGTTGGTGATGCGGGTGGCGGGGGGCTCGCCGCGGGCGGCGCGCCAGGCGACGAGGGCCTGGAGGGCGGAGAGGAGGGCGGGGGAGTCGCGGTAGTCGCAGACGACGGCCATGAGGCCCGAGGTCTCGTGAAGGGCGGCCTCCACCAGCCGCGGGCCCTCCCCCGCCCCGCTGCACTCCCCGCGGCCCCCCGTCGGGCCCCCCTCCACCTGCCCCGCCGGCGTCAAGGGGGTGCACGCGCGGGGCGGGGCGGTGCACGGGCGGCGCGGGGCGGGGCGGGCGGGGCGGACGAGGCGGCGGCGGCGGAACCAGGCCTCGGCCTCGAGGTACCCCTCGAGGGAGCGGAGGAGGGGCAGGAGCTCGCCGGCGGAGCAGAGCGGCAGCTCGGGGCAGACGCGACAGTCCTGCAGGATGAGGTAGACCAGGCGGTAGTACCCCCCGTAGGCCGCCCGCAGCTCCCCGAGCTGCAGGTGGTACACCGCCGCGTTCATGTGCGCCCACTGCCGCGCCCCGTCATCCCCCGCGACCCGCACCGCCGCCGCCCCCCGGCACCTTCATCCACGGGTCCACGTCATAGAGCCGATCCGTCACCGCCAGCGCCCCGCGCAGGTCCCCTTTCTGTCCGAGCTTGTGAGGCGGGGAGCGCGCGGCCGCACGGGGGGCAGCGCACGTGGTACAGCTGCAGCGAGTGCTCGAAGACCTGCTTCGGCGGCATGCTCATCCAGCCCGGGCCCGCCTCCCCCGCCGCCGCCACCGACACCGCGAACGAGGGGTCCACAAGCGCTGCCGCCGGCGGCGCCGTCGCAGCCGCCCTCGCAGCCGGCGGTGGCGTCGCTTGCCACGCTGGCGCCGGCCTGGCGCCTGCGGCGCCGCGCTCGACTCGCGTACGCGACGCGGCGAGCGGGAGGGCCGGCACCTGCGGGCGGCTCGAACGCGAAGTACACGACCTGCCCGGGTTCGAGGCGGGGAGGGTCTGCCAGCACGCCCGCACGATCGAACGCGTGCCGGAGCGGCTCCGGGCTCCGCAGCAGCTCCGTCGCCAGCGCGAGCAGTTCGCCCAGGCGGACGTCCGGCTTGACCTGGAACCACACGCCTGGGCTTGCTGGCTCGTCGAGGCGCAGCAGGATGTACGTCCCGCTGTCGGACGAGCACGAGGCGCGGCCGGCGAGGGCGAGCCCTAGGAGCGCAAGGAGGGCGATCTGCCATCGCCTTCTGGCACCGCTCTCTGCATCTGATCGCCGCCCTCGCATGGCTGGCTGGGTTCGATCGGACAGCCGGGGTACGCTGCTAGAGCTTCTGTTTAGTGTACTCCGGTAGTCTTTGCTCGAGCACCGGCGCCCAACGCCCGCTCTTCGTGCGCGAATGGACGGGCCCGCCGGGTGCGCTCATGTGCGATCTGCCCGTGCACCCCCGCCTGAGATGTGGCGCAGCGAGGAGCCCGCTCCAAGCGCCGAGCCCACCACCGTATCGAAGAAGCGCGCACATTCAGAGAGCGATGAAACGTGCGGCGCGCCCCACGGCGATTCTCCTCACCGCGCTGAGGATCCAGAGAAGCGTCATAAGGTGAATGCATACTTACGCGCGGATTGCCCTTCCCTCATTCTAAAGAGTGATATCTTGTTTTTTAGACTGCCGATCCAAGCTCGGAGGCGGGGCCAGCTTGCGAAGCGGAGACATCAAGCGCCGGCCCAGCTCCCTTGCTCGGCCCCGAGGGGACTGCGGAAGCGGGATCAGACTCAGCAACGGCCGCGACTGATCTGAACGTGGCACCGCCCACGCCCCCCCTGCCGACCGAGGAGTCAGTGGATGACGGGCACAATGCAGCTTCAGTTGCAGGGCCCCGCGCGGCTGCGGCCGCCACAAAGCAGACGAGCGGCGTGCCAAGCTTCCAAGGTGCGACTCGTGCATGCAGTCCGCACGCGGGCTTCCGAGTTTCGCCTGCTCATGGAAGTTCCATCGCAGACATGCTCGAGTCAGTTTGCGCACTTCACTCGTGCGCTCTCTTTTCTTGCGCCTGGGAACGTGCATACTAGTGTGAACGCGTTCGCTCAATCCTTCACCTCATTTCTTCCCCGCAGAGCTCTCGGAACTGTTCTGGCGAAGCTCTCGTCTGGCGCGCAAGGCACTTCTGCTCCATTCCCTTCTTCGGCAGCGCTTCCTGCTCCTATTCTTCCCAGCATATCTTCTGTTGCGCCCCAAGCGGTCGCGGGCACGGCGTGGGCCAATTTGATCCCACAGTACGGCTCGGTCCGCTCGTTCGCCCGTGGTTCCTTTTCTGGGCGCCCTGCTAATGGCTTCACGCGGCAGCAACCGCTGGTTCCGATCTCTGGACCCTGTTTTAACATCGGGCGGAACTCTCGCTGCATGTTCCAGCTGCGAGACCCGGCCATCTCGGGGATGATGTGCCGCATCGTCAGCTCGGTCGGCGCCCCCCCCCTTGGCAGCCGCGCTGCGCCCACCCTGACGGAGGCCGGCCGCGGCCGTCGCAGACTCAGCACCCCGGGCAGGCCTCCCTGGAGAACCTTTCTAGCAACGGCTCGCTCACGATCAACGGCAAGTTCCTGCGCAAGGGCACCCGCCAGACCCTCAAGAGCGGCGACGAGATCACGATCACTGGCAGCAAGACGTACTCCTTTGTTCGCCCATCCCTCGCTCCCTCTCTGTCGAACGTCCTCCATCCAACGTCTGACGGGGGCTTCCGCTGATGCAGATCTTCCAGCAGCTCTCGGCGCCTCCCGCACCGATCACCATCCCAAGCCCCCCCTCCACTATGCATCCACCCGCCCGCCCCGGCGCTGCGGCCTCAGCGATCCCGTCCTCTGCCGCCTCTTCCTCCTCGGGCCCCCAGCAGCCGTTCCCCTCGGCCCTCGCAGCCTCTTCGGCAGCGGCGCCGGCGGCAGGCGGCTCCGCGCGGCCGGCGGTGACCCTCGCAGCCATCACCGGCGGCTTCACCACGTGGCTGGCCTCCGGCGCCTCCTCCTTCCCAGCCCCCCCGCAGCCGTCCTCCGCCCAGACCGCCCTCAGCAGCGGCATACCCGCCCTCGCCGCCGCCCTCCCGTCTCTCGCTGGCCACCCGCCGCGCCCCATCGAGCCGCCGGCGCCGGCGCCGGCGCCGCCGACGGAGCCGACGGCGGGGACGGCGGGGGCGGCGTCGGAGGAGTCGGCGGGCGAGTCGAGCCTGCCGCCCGGGAGCGGCGCGCCCTTCCTGAAGGGCCACTCGCTCGCCGAGCTCCTCGCCCGCTCCGCCAGCGACGAGCCGCCCGCTGCGGCCGGCGAGGCCGGCGCGGCGGAGGCGGCGGCCGGCGCGGCGGGCGGCATGGACCTCGACATGCTGGGCGAGCCGGCGCCGATCCACGCGACGACGCTCGTCGTGCCGGTCCCCTCGTCGCCCTTCACGCGCGGGGCGTCGGGCGCGAGCAGCCCCGGCGGGGAGCCCAAGATCCTCATCCCCCGCCTCCACAAGCGCCTCGAGCGGCAGCTCCAGGCCGCGCGGGGCCACGGGCAGGGCCCCCCGCCGGGCGCCCCCCTGCCCCAAGTGAGCGTCTCGGCGGAGGCGAGCGCCGAGGCGGCGGCGGCGGCGGCGGCGGCGACGGCGGCGGTCATCTGCGGCTCCGCCCAGAAGGCGGCCGTCCGCGAGGAGCTCCTCCGCCGCGTCCTGGTCCGCCCCGCCCCCGCCCCGCCCCCGCCCCGCCCACCCCGCCCCGCGTCGCGCTGACGGGTGGGCGGGGCGGCAGCGGCCGGCGGAGCTGGAGAAGGGCCCTACCTTCGCCGGGTTCCCGTACTTCCTGAGCGAGGACACGCGGGAGCTGCTGGTCGGCAGCGTCTACACGTACCTGCGCCGCCCCGAGCTCGCCCGCCACACCGCCGAGCTGCCGCCCATGTCCCGCCGCCTGCTCCTCTCCGGCCCGCAGGGCACCGAGATCTACCAGGAGAGCCTCGTGCGGGCGCTGGCGCACCACCTCGGCGTCTCCCTCCTCATCCTCGACCCCCCCGAGTCCTTTGGCGACGTCTTCGCCGCCGACGGGCCCGCCCCCGCCCCGGCCCCCGCCGACGGCACCTCCCCCGACGCCGTCGCCCCCGCGCCGGCCCCGCCGGCCCCCTCGGCGGCGTCGGCGCTGCTGCAGTCCCTGCGGCACGTCGCCGGCGTGAGCGGCGAGTCCGGGGGCTCGGAGGGGCGCCCCGGCGGACCTTCGCGCGGGGCGAGCGCGTCAAGTTCGTGGGGCCGGCCCACGCCGGGCTCCTCCTCGGCGGCTCCGGCCTCCCGGGCGGGGGCGAGCGCCCCCCACGTTCTACCTCCACCTCGCCGCCGACCGCCGCCAGCTCCTCGCCGGCGACAACGCCCCGCGGGCCCCCCATCGGCCACCGCGGCAGTGCGCCTCGCCCCGCCCCGCCCCGCTCGCCCCGCCCGCCGCCGCGGGGCCCGACGCCCGGCGCAGAGGTTGTGATCACGTTCGACGACAACCCGCGGAAGGTGGGCGTGCGGTTCGACAAGGCCCTCCCCGGCGGCAACAACCTCGGGCACCTCTGCGAGGACGGCCACGGCTTCGTCCGCCCCGCCCCGCCCCGCCCCGCCCCGCCTCGCCGGCGCTGGCCGACCCGCCCGGCGCAGTTCTGCAACGCGAGCGAGCTGCGGCTGGAGAGCGAGGACGGCCGCGAGCAGCTCGTCATGTGCGCCTCCGCGCCGCCCCCCCCGCCCCGGGGCCCCCGCCGCGGGCGCCTCACGGGCCCCCGCAGCGAGGCGGCGTTCGAGGTGGCGGCGTCGGAGGGCGTCGCCCCCTGCATCGTCTACGTCCCCGACGTCGACCGCGCCCTCGTCGCCTCCTGTCCGCCCGCCTCCGCCCCTGCCCCCGCGCCCCCGCCCCCGCCCCCGGCCGGGCCTGACGGGCACCGCAGACGAGCGGTACGCGCTCTTCAAGCGGGAGCTGGAGCGCGTAAGCGGAGCGGTGGTGGTCATCGGGTCGAGCACGGCGGAGCCGCGCAAGGAGCGGGCGGGCGGCGGGGCGCTGCTCTTCAAGGGCGGCGGGGGCGGCTCCTCCGGGGGCGCCTCGCTGCTCGACTTCAGCTTCCTCGACCACGTCGCCTCGCGCGTCGACGAGGCCCGCGGCGCGGCGCGCGACGGGCCCGCCAAGTCATCCAAGATGGCCGCCCGCCTCTTCCCCGCCAAGATCTCGCTCGGGGGCCCCTCCGAGGAGCCGCAGGCGGCCCGCTGGCGGCGGCAGATCGAGCGGGACGTCGAGTACATGCGCGCCGAGGCGAACCGCATCGCCCTCGGGCGCTGCCTGGAGCGCGCGGGGGTCGTGCTGGCGGGGCCCCTCGACCCCGCCCTCCTCAAGGCGGAGGCCCTCTCGCAGGAGACCGTCGAGAAGGCCGTCGGCCTCGCCGTCGCCCGCCACCTCATGCGCGAGCGCGAGCGCCCCGCCCCCCACGACCCCGCCGCCTGCCCCTCCGCCTCCCCCGCCCCCCTCGCCCCCTCGCCCAGCCCCTCCCCGTCGCCCCCCACCGACCGCCCCGCCGACCCCTCCGCCCCGAGCCCCGCCCCTGCCCCGCCCGCCCCCGCCCAGCCCTCCGAGTCCCCTGCCACTGCCGAGGCCTCCTCCGCTCCGGCGCCGGCCTCTTCCGCTCCGGCGCCGTCCGCGGAGGCGGCGCCGGCGTCGGCCGCGGCCCAGGCAACGGATGCCGCCGCGGCCGCCCCCGCCGAGGCCATGGACGTCGAGAAGCCCGCAGCAGCCGCCTCTGATCCCACGCCGCCCGCGCCAGCGGAGGCCGCGGCAGCAGCGGAGGCCGCAACCGCCGCCTTTGCTGCCGCCGAGCCCGCGGCGCCGGCGGTCGAGGCGGCGGCGGCGGCGCCGGCTCCGGCGGAGGCGAAGGAGGCGAGGAAAGAGGCGCTGCCAAAGCTGACGATCGCGGCGGAGGACGTGCACGCGGCGCTGGCGCTGCTCGAGCGCGTCTCGTCGGACGCCAACCCGCAGAGCGTGCGCCGCTCGCCCCGCTCCGCCCGGCGACCGGTGCCGACGGGGCGCGCAGAAGGCGCTGCGGGAGGTGGTGGCCGAGAACGAGTTCGAGAAGCGACTCCTGGGCGAGGTCATACCCCCCTGGGAGATCGGCGTCCGCTTCGACGGTGCGCGCGCGCGGAAGGGGGGAGGAGCGCCGGCCGCCGCCGCCGCCGGCCGAGCTGACGGGGCGGGCGGGGGAGCAGACATCGGGGCGCTGGACACGGTGAAGGAGGCGCTGAAGGAGACGGTGATGCTGCCGCTGCAGCGGCCCGAGCTCTTCCGCAAGGGCAACCTCACGAAGCCCTGCAAGGGCATCCTCCTCTTCGGGCCCCCGGGCACCGGCAAGACCATGGTGCCCCGCCCCGCCCGCCCCCGCCGCCCCTGCCCGCCCCGCCCCCCCGGGGCGGCCGTCGAACGGAGGCGGCGCAGCTGGCGAAGGCGGTGGCGACGGAGGCGGGGGCGAACTTCATCAACGTGACGATGAGCACGATCGCGTCCAAGTGGTTCGGCGAGGGCGAGAAGTACGTCAAGGCCCTCTTCACCCTCGCCTCCAAGGTGCCGCCCCGCCCCTCGCCCCGCCCCTCACCGCCGGGCCGGCTGGCCCTGGCCTCGGGGCTCGACCAACGCCGGGCAGATCGCGCCGACGGTGGTCTTTGTGGACGAGGTGGACAGCATGCTGGGGAAGCGCGAGAAGCAGGGCGAGCACGAGGCGATGCGCAAGATCAAGAACGAGTTCATGTCGCTGTGGGACGGCCTCAAGACCAAGGAGAACGAGCGCGTGCTCGTCCTCGCCGCCTCGAACCGCCCCTTCGACCTCGACGACGCCGTGCTGCGCCGCTTCCGCCGGCGCTTCCTCGTGGACCTGCCCGACGCGGAGAACCGCGCCAAGATCCTCCGCGTCATCCTCGCGGGAGAGGACCTGGGCCCCGACGTCGATGTCGAGGCCCTCGCCGCCGCCACCGAGGCCCGCCCCCCCGCCCCGCCCGCCCGCCCCGACCCGATCGCCGCCCTTGGCCGACGCGCGCGCGCGCGCGCGCGGGCCCCGCAGGGCTACTCGGGCTCGGACCTGAAGAACGTGTGCGTGGCGGCGGCGCACCAGCCGATCCGGGAGGTCCTCCAGCGCGAGCGCGAGGCCGGCGGGGCGCCGCAGCGCCCGGCGAAGCGCGCGTCGGGCCACCGGCACTCGGCGATGCCGGGCGAGGGCGGGGAGGAGGAGGAGGAGGAGGGGGTCGCGATGCGGGCGCTGGGCATGCGCGACTTCGAGAAGGCGCGGGAGGAGATCGGCGCCTCCGTGAGCGAGGACGCCTTCTCCATCGGCGAGCTCCGCAAGTGGAACGAGATGTACGGCGGTCCGCCCGCCCCCGCCCCCGCCCCCGCCCTCCGCCGTCCCTGCCGCCCCCCGCCCCCGCCCGCCCCTCACGCCCCGCGCGCAGAGGGCGGCTCCCGCCGCAAGGAGCCCCTCACCTATTTTATGTGAAGGCGCTCGGCCTTCGGTCTATTCTCAGACACTCTGAGATTGCACAGCATTGTTTGGTTTTGGTTTAGGCAGGGCAGGGCATCGGTCTGGTTCGTCGCATAGGTTGTGTGTTTCAGCGTGTTTGGACTTAGGTTGCCATCAGTTCTGGTATTGTAAGTCGCTTTCCTGTTCTAGTTCCAGGCCCTGCTTTCATGTATACGTACAAGTACTTTCAGAGCTAGACCTGCCGAAAGCGGCCAGCACACTCAGGCAACATAGCATCAGCAGTATCATTGCATTCACAACGCGTAGCCTGCTTGGGCTAGCTCAGCCTTGCTGTCGCCGGATCCGTCGGAGGCTCGGAGGCTGTCGGAGCGGCCGCGGACGGACTCCCGACTCCCGACTCCCGAGACCAGGCCATCGCACCGTGGCGCGCGCGCGCGCCAATAATTAAGCGCATGCGCGCGTATCCGATCGATGTCCGGACTCCCGGCGCGCGGGACTACGGGATTCCGGATCCGCGGGCGCGGCCCGGCGGGCGCCAAGCTCTCACGTGCCCTAGGTGAAGTTGTACCGCGGCCGCCAACTAAGATTGCAATTGTCTGACAATGACTGACCTTCGCATGCGGTTTCGAACGTGCATGCAAGCTGCTAAGAGCCGCTGATCATGATCATGAGCAATCGCCAAGTCAAGAATCCGATTGCAATTTGCGAGTCGCGAATCCGATTGCAAAAGCACATTCGAAAATGCTCGGAAGCGCGCCTTCTCAGCGGCTCGTGTGAGTTGAACTGACGGCCTCTGTAAAGGCTCTGTTCGTGCCACGGACCCACGTTGTCGTTTCCCTCGCCAAAGAGGCACACCGGGGTACCCATTCTCTCCGGCAAACTCTGCAAGCGCGCACACCGCCGTGCCGAGCAGCGAGAGTGATGCGTTCGACTCAGGCCTAGGCCAGGAGCGCGGGAGACCACCAGCGAGGACGCCCGGAGGCACCGGTTAGGCGTAGCTGGAGTCACGCCGACTCCCTTCGTTTCTGTCGTCGGCCGTTAGAACCCGCTCGCTGCGGCTCCCTGACCTTCCTTAGTCACCGCAACGACGGTGAGCACGCGAATCCTCGCCAGGTCCGCGGCCCTGAAGGTGTCGATCAGGTGGGCGAAGAGCCAGGCCCGATCCGCCACCAGGGAGCATCCAGCATTGCAGCACCCTTCATCGTCGCAACAACGCCAACGAGTTCTTCAAGATGACGGCCGCCACGCACGCACACACGGGCATAAGTTCGCTACCATCGAGCAATGGCTCTGCTGCCGACGTGGGGAAGTTTGCGCTGTGTCGCTTCTACTTCGAACGAGGAATCTGCGATGTGCGTTCTGGTGCAATCAACGCACTCCTCGCCAGGCTGTGATCTCCTTTGCAGTACGGCGATACGTGCAAGAACGCCCACGATATCTCCGACCTCAAGGTTCGCGCCCGCACGCGTTCTTGTTCATCGGTTCGTGATAGAAACACTTGCAGTACGGCTACAAGACGAGGCCGTGCAACTTTTTCACGCAAGGCAAATGCCGGAACATGTGAACACCCATCCGATCGCCCAAGCGTCGCCCCCCTCGAGCTAACGGCGCGCTCAGGCAAGAGTATTGCGGGTTCACGCACGGCGAGCAAGACGAGTTCGTCGGGAAGCCGCCGGAGCCCCTGCGCCGGTCGCCCTCCGCGTCCCGGAACGGCAACGGGAATGGCGCTGCGGCCAATGGCTCTCTGAGCGGTTCCGCCAACGGGGACTCGCACGCGGCTTCTGCCGCCGCCGCCGCGCTGCTTGATCCGGCGGCCCGCATCATCGCCTCCCAGGTTCGCCCCCGCCCACGAACCGGCTCCGAGCGCTCCAGCGTCGGTTCGATCGCGCACGCCCGCCAGATCGCGCCCATGCTCGAGCGCATCGCCAGCGCCCAGCGCGCCGTCGTCG
Organism: Cyanophora paradoxa; assembly: GCA_004431415.1. Classification (NCBI taxonomy): domain Eukaryota; class Glaucocystophyceae; order Cyanophorales; family Cyanophoraceae; genus Cyanophora; species Cyanophora paradoxa. The sequence continues at coordinate 45,326 of QPMI01000180.1, read as the reverse complement.
GTGCGCTCCCCGCCCCGCCTCGCGCGCCCCGCGGCGGCGGGGCTGACGCGGGGCGGCAGCGGCGGCGGCGAGCGTGGCGGGACCGCAGAATGTCAGCGCGTCGCCCTCTTCCTCCTCGTCGAACCTCGCGGACTGGAGCCGCCCCTCGCTCAACGAGATCCGTGCGCACCGCCGCGCCCCCGCGCCCCGCGCGCGCCGCGGGCCCGGGTCGCGCCGCTCAGACTCACACAGGGGCAGGCCTCGCGCACGAGTCGCGGGAGACGCGGGAGGCCAACCTGGCGGCGGAGATGCTGCACTGGCGCTCGGAGGCGGAGCGGTGGCGGGGCGAGGCGGAGCGGCAGCGGGGCGAGGCGGAGCGGCTGCAGGTGCAGGGGGGCGGGGGCACGTCGCTGCGGGTGGACGAGCAGCACGTGGCGGCCCTCTCGCGGGCCGAGCTCGAGGACCTCGACCGCCGCCTCGCCGACGCCAGCACCCGCGTCCGCCGCGCCCTCGAGGCCCGCGGCCCGCCCTGCGCCGTCTGCTCGGACCGCGGCGCCGAGGTGGTCTACCTCCCCTGCCGCCACCTCTGCCTCTGCGGCATCTGCGACGGCCTCCTCTCCGGCACCTCGGGCTCCGGCGGCGAGTGCCCCCTCTGCAACCTCCCCGTCTCCTCCCGCATCCCGGTCCGCCCCGCCCCGCCCACCGCCCCGCCCGCACCGAGCTCGGGCCGACGGCTGACCCCCGCCGCAGGGCATCCGCCTCCACGCGGCGCACTAGTCTGATGAGCCGCCGACGGACCCCTCCGGATCCGCCGCCGTGCCTGCGCCCTCGGCCCGGCGGCTCCAGCTTGCATTAGTTGCATAACCCTAGGTCTCTCCCCCCCTGATATTCGTAGTGCGAGTTTTCCGCGATTCCTTTTAAGTTTATGAGCCTTGAGATCGAGCTCAAACGCTTTTCAATTTGCTGGACACGGCTAGTAGAGATGTATTGATAAATCTCGACACGTAGTATTAAGAATCTTCTGCACTACCGTGCACACCACAGAGTTAAGTTTTTTCTCCCCTTATTTGCCCTACTTGGCAGCCTACGTACCGTTTCGTGACTTTTTAATACCTACATAAAGATAAGTTCTGTGTAACAGATACTTTACGGTTATGGTATACGTGTGGCGATACATTTATGTCGCTGTATTGAAGCCCAATTGCAAAATACATAACATCCTCATCGATCATCATCATCATCTACGTCGTGCCCGTGAGTGATACCGCGGCCGTGGCAAGCTCAGCGGCTGCCAGACTAGTACTGCATCTCTACTGCTTAGCGGGATGACGAAGAATCGCGCGCGCGCCCCCCGTCGCCGAGTCGGCAAGCGTACGGTGCACGTGCTGGGACCGGTCCGGGGGTGACGAAGAAAGGTCGGGGAGTCATTCCAATCTAGGCCTGCAGCCGAGTTGCACGCATTGCTCTCGAGCTCGCTGCTCGACCGCGGCACGGCGGCGTTTACGCTTGAAGAGCATGCCGCGCCGGCCGCGAGGGGGCACTCGGGGTGCACGTGTGCCTCTTTGGCACTTGAGGCGACGCGAACAGAGACCGCCAGTTCGACTCACTCGGGCCGCCGAGATCTAGAAGGCGCACCTCCGAGCACGAAGGCGCTGCGAAGTGCGCGTCAGGGTATCCCAATCGGCTCGCCCGCACCGGGGCGGACCTCGGCCTACGGCTCGGCGACCCAGGAGGCGTGGCGGTCGACGGAGACGAAGGCCGGCGCGAAGCTCTGCGGGAGGCGCCGCAGGCTCCCGCTCGCGAGGGCCAGCTCCAGCCCGAGCTTCCCCAGGTCGCTCCCCACCGCCAGCACCAGGCCTGCGGGGCCCCGCGTCGGGCCGGCCCGAGCGGCGCGGGGCGGGGCGGGGCGGGGCGGGGCGGCTGGCACCCTGGCAGGCGGCGAGGGACCAGGCGGCGGAGAGGGCGGCGTGGAGGGCGGCGGTGGCGTTGGCGAGGCGGTTGGCCGCGCCCTCGGCGGGCCGCGCGGCGGCGTGCAGGCCGCGCTCCTCCAGCGGGTCGTACACCGCCCGCAGGCCCCGCTGCTCCAGCAGCGCCGCCGCCTCCTGCCGCCCCATCAGCCCTCGGGTGCAAGGAAGAAGGCAGGGCGGCGGGCCAGGAGGGCGGCGGGGTCGTCGGAGGCGAGGAGGACGCGGCGGGCGCCGAGGCGCGCCGCCAGCGCAGCCGCCTCCTCCACGAACCGCGCCACCGCCGCCCGCGCCTGGTCCCAGTCCCGCGCCTGCCCCGCCGCTCGGATCTTGAGCCCCGGGCCCAGTCCGCGCGCGCGGCGGGGCGGCGGGGCACCGGATGTGCACGCCGACGGCGGGGCCTGGCCCGGGCGGGGCGGCCCGGGCGGGGAGGCCGATGCGGGCGAGGCTGGCATCGAGCACGGCACGCGTGCGCGCGGACGGCCGCGCGACGTACGCGACGAGCTGCGCCCGCCACCTGCCGCCAGCTCTCGCCGGGGCCCGCGGGGCCGGGGCCGGGCCAGGGCGGCGGGTACCATGCGAGGCCGCGGGCGGAGGCGAGGCGGGGGATCCAGTCTAGGGCGGGGCGTCCGTAGAGGTGCGCGTGGAACGACGCGTCGTCCACCGCCACCGCCCCCCGCCCGTCCCCCGCGCCCCGCAGTGGCAGAACCTGGCCACGGCCCCGCGGTCTCGCCGCGGCGCGGGCGGGACGGGGCGGGGCGAAGCGAAACCGGCGCCGCGCAAAGCGTGCCTCGAGATCGGCGGGAAGATCCTCGAGCCTGCACGTGGAAAGGGGCAGAAAGTGCTCCTCCCACGGGTCCGCGAGGTACCACCAGGTGGCCGAGCCGTTCAGCACCAGCGTCCGCCCTCCGAGCAAGTCAAAGGCGCGAAGTATAACGGAGAGAGCACCCGAGGGGGGGACCGGTGGAGAGGGCGAAGCTGAGCGCGGCGCCGATGAAGTGAACCTGCATGCGCTCTCATGTCAGCTGCCGCGGAGAGACGGGACGGGGCGCGCCTGCCTGGGCCCCGAGGCCGGCGAAGTGAGGGAGACAGAAAGAGTAGACGAGGACGCGCCGCGTCGTCCTGCAGGCGTCCAGAGGCAGGTTCTGAAAGCGCGCGATGAGCTTCTGCGCCGCCAGAGCACTGGGGCCGTACGCGTCAGCCCGTCAAGAATAAAAGCTAGCCTCAGGGCACGGGCACGCACTCGTCCTCGTCGGCGATTGAGATCGAGAGGGGGTGCGAGGGTGGGAAGCGCGCGGCGACGTGCAGGTGCAGCGCCAGCGAGAGCGCGAGCAGCACGGCAAGGGAGAGCGCATCCAGCAGCGATCGACGGAAACGAGCGTGCTTTGAGCGAAGTGGTTCTAGATCTGCGCAGGCCGCACGGATCAGCGGCGCTGTTGATGCTGCGAAACGACGACGCGCACCTTGCCGAATACTCCACTTCGCGCGAAATCGCATCGCATGGCCCAGCAAGCGAGTTCGGGCTCCGGTGGGGGGCTACCGATTTCAGGCGGCTGCTTGGCGAGCTCTCTGTGTTCGTGGGTGACGACGCGAGCGGCGGCCGCATCGGCTTGCTGGGCCTCGGCCCGCTTCTCGCAGCCGCGGCCATGGAGCTCGCGGTGCGTTGCAGTTCGAACCCTCCCTGCCCCGCCGCCAACGCCCGGCGAGAGCGCGGCATGCCGTGCGCTGCAATCGAACGATGCAATGAATTGGCCGCGCACGGCACTGCCGCGGCCCCTCCTTGTCCCCGCCAACCCGCTCCCAACGCGCTGAGCTGTCCGATACCACAGCAGCCCGCGGACGGGAGCGATGGGAGCGTCGACAGCTCCATCAGCGAGCTGTGCCAGTCGTTCCTCGCTGCGACCGACGAGCAGGTCCGGCGAAACCGCGACAAGATCAGTGCGTTACCGCTCGAGCTGCCGCTTGGGCCGGCCGCTAGCGCTTCTCCTGCAGGCATCCGCTAACCAACAGCCGGCGTGCCCGCAGGCCTGGAGCATCAGATCCAGCAGTGCCACAACAGTCTCTGGAGCTTTGCGCAGCCCTTCTCGCGTGTCGAGGGCGTGTGTGGGTGCGGGAACCGCGTCAACTACGTGTAAGCTACCTCTTCTCGCTTGCCCGCCTCTCCGCGGGGACGTGGGGCCCACGCGGGCGGCGGCGGCCCCGCGCGCGCGCAGGCACTCGTACCAGACGGCGGTGTACAACGAGGGGACGCACGCGGACATGGTGTCGAAGATCCGGCGGCTGCACGATATGGTGGCGGGCCCCTGGCTCGGCTCCCTCATCAAGCAGCACCAGCAACGGCTCGCCCTCACGCTCGCCGTCGCGGCGCCGGTGAAGGCCTGCCGCAAGCTGCGGCCCTCGCAGCAGTACTCCGTCCTGTGCGCGCTCTTCGACACCCTCATGGACGCTGTCAATATCCTTCTTTCCGCTCCTTTTGCGCGCCTTTCCCGCGCGGCGCGCTGCGTCCCTGACCGCCCCGCCCCGCACGCGCCTCGGAGGAGGCGAAGAAGGACATCCACATGCAGCGGCTCGTGATCTACGTCGGGAGCCAGCTGCTCCGCCTCGCAAAGGCCGGGCCGAGCTCCCGCGGCCAGCAGGCGGCCGCCTACGCGCGCACGCCCTCGCGCTCCCCCATCTCCCTCCTGGACGACTCCCCGCACCCGTCCCCGGTGCCTGGCCCGGGTCCCCTCCCCTCGCGCTCGCGCCCCTGACGCGGCCCAGACGCCGCCGCCGGGGGAGGCGGGCGGGGCGGGGGAGGCCGGCTCGGCGGGGGCCGGGGGCGTCCCCGTGGTGCTCTCGGGCACGACGAGCGGCCCGCCGCCGCCGGCGGCCTCCAACGTCGACCTACTCCTCGGGCTCTACGCCGAGACGCGCCCCGCGGCGGCCCCCGCCCCGTCCCCCGCGGGGCGCCCGGCGGACGAGGACCCTCTGGCCTTCTTTAGCACGCCGGCGGGCCCGGCGCACGGGCGGACGGCGAGCGTGGGGTCGGAGCTGAGCGAAGAAGCGGCCGGGGAGGACCCGGCGCTCCGCCTCTCGGACGTCCACGCCTTCCTCGCCGCCCGCATCTTCGCCCACAGCTCCTGCGCAGCCTGGGCCGCCCCGCTCCTCCAGGCGCCCCGCCCCGCCCCGCGGCTCCCGCCCGGCACCTTCCGCGGGGCGCGCTGACGGGCTCGCTCGCTCGCGCGCAGCCGACGGTGGAGCAGATCGTCAAGGAGCGCTGGCTCCACCAGCTCCTCGAGCGCGGTCCGCCCCGCCCCGCCCCCGCCCCCGCCCCCGCCATAGGCGAGCGGGCCGGGGCAGACTGGACGTCGTCGTCGTCGCTGTCGGAGGGAGACCTGCTGAGCTGCCTGGCGCAAGTGCCGTGGACGGGCCTGGCGAAGATGGCCGACTCGGCGGACCTCTCCGTCTCGGTCGTGCGGCCCCTGAAGAGCGCGCTCGAGCACTTCTCCCCGCTCGCCATGGCCGCCGCCCCCATGCACCCGCTCCGCCACCTCGCCCTCACCCTCGCCAAGTTCCTCGTCGTGCGCCCGCCCCGCAGCGCGCCCCGCCGCGCTGCGCGGGGGCCTGACGGGGGCGGGGGCGGCGGGGGCGCGCAGGTGACGGGGAGCACGCAGCCGGCGCTGACGCCGGAGGTGCTGGACGTGCTGGTGCACGGGCCGTGGCCCTGCAAGCTCATGGCCGTCCCCCTCGCCGGCTTCACCCCCCTCCACTCCATCTCCCCCGACACCATCATCCAGTTCTTCGGCGAGATGTCCGCCCGCCCCGCGCGCCGCCTGCTTCGGGCGCTCACGGGGGGCGGGGCAGGTACATGATCGGGACGACGGTCGAGGCCGTCAAGGAGTACGCCAAGAAGTACCCAATCCAGCGCAAGGCCCGCACGCTCCGCCCGCCCCGCCCCGCCCCGCGCCCCCCGGCGGGCCTGACGCGGGTGCCCCGGGGGGCGGCGCAGGTGCACCGGGACACGTTCGTGCAGGGGATCGTCTCGCACAACGCGCTCGTCTCGGAGTTCTACTCGCTGGAGCCGCTGCTCCAGAAGGCGTGCCACAGCGCGCCCTACCCCCACTTCGTGCTCCTCGTGCTCCTCGCCGAGCACCACATCCGCGCCTCCCGCGGCGAGGAGTTCGCCCCCGCCGAGGTGCCCCGCCCCGCTCGCCCCGCCCCGCCGCCCCGCCCGGCCTCACCGCTTCCCGCTCGCGCAGGGTGGCGGCTCGGTGCACGAGGGGCCGGCGGGGGCGGCGGGGAAGGGCGCGAAGCGGATGACGGCGGTGGAGCAGTGGGGCGCGAAGTGGCGGGGCCAGGCCGCGGCGTCTGACGAGTGGCTCGCGCGGCTCGTGGCTGAGGAGCTCTTCTACTTCGCCATGCTCATGCCCGGCCGCCTCTTCGCCTCCTCCTCCACCGCCTCCACCCTCCGCTCCGAGGCCGCCCGCTGGGCACGCGCCCCCGCCCCCCCGCCCCGCCCCGCCCCGCGGGGGAGGCGTGACCGCGGGGGCAGCTGGGGGCGCTGTGCGCGAACGTGCCGAGCGTGACGAGCGTGGCGCTGGAGCTGCTCGTGAACAACGCCCGCGACATCGCCGCCGAGCCCCGCCACGTCCGCCCCGGCCCTGCTGCTCCATGCGCCGCGCCGCTCCGCTCCGCCCCGCGCCGAGTGCCGCGGCGCGCAGCTCCTGGAGCGGCTGCCGATGGCGGCGTGGCAGCCGGACCCGTACATCCTCGACAAGATGCAGACGCTGCTGCTCCAGCGGCCGGCCAACCCCCAGTGCCTCTTCGTCAACTGCGCGCCGACGGACACGCCCGACGAGACCATCACCCACTGGGTCAACCTCGCCTTCTCGGGCCCGGCGCGCCCCTCCTCCCTCGCCCGCGCCCCCTCCGGCCCCTCCTCCTCCTCCTCCTCCTCCTCCTCGGACTCCAAGGTCCGCCCCGCCCCGCCCCGCCGGCCCCGCCCAGCGCGGCGGGCCCGGGCGGGGAGCCGACCCCGCGCAGTCGCAGCGGGACTCGGAGCTGCACGTGGCGTGCGCGCTCTTCCACGAGCTCCGCTGGGAGCGCTGCCCGCCGGCGGCCCGCATGAAGGCGCTCCTGGCCCTCCTCGGCTCGTACCACGTTGTGCCGCGCACGTGGTGGTGGGCGGTCCTCTCGGGCCCCGTCGGCGCCTCGCTGGTGGCGGGGCCGATGGACCGGCACTTCGCTGAGGTGGTCGTCAGCCAGCTGGACCGCACCGCCCTCGCCTCCGGGAGCGTCGCCCAGATGACTGCCTACGTCGTCCTCTGCATCGGCGTCGCCGCCAACGACCTCGCCCACCCCGAGACCCTGCCCCCGCCCGCCGCCCCCGGCAAGCAGGAGCCCAGCGGCGTCGCCTGGCTCTCCGAGCGCCGCGTGGGGAAGTACCTCCAGGCGCTGGCCCGCGACCTCGACCACTCCGTCTCCACCTTCCTCCTCTCCCGCGCCGTCTCCGTCGCCGTCGTCCGCTCCCCCCGCCCGCCCCGCCCCGCCCGCCCGCCCGCCCGCCTTCCCTAACGCGGGCGGGGGGGAGCAGAAGGCGCCGGACGAGTTCGCGGGGGTGCTGGCGGAGGCGATCGAGGGATGCGTGACGGGCGGGCCGGCGCGGGTCGTCGAGGAGATCCTCCGCGTCATGGACGACTCCCTCCGCAACGAGGCCGAGCGCGAGCGCGTCGCCCTCGAGTGGGCCCTCGCCCTCTCCCACCCCGTCCGCCCCCTTCCGCCCTTGCTTGCTTCGCTGCCCGTCTGAAGCGGCGCAGGCGATCGAGGCGGAGCACGGGCTGCCGCTGCTGGACGCGTTGCTGCAGTACATGTACTACGAGTCGCAGCCGCTCAGCGTCCTCTCGCACGCCATCGGGCGCCGCCTCGGGCCCGTCACCAAGGAGAAGCTCATCGAGTACGTCGAGGGCGGCTACCTCTGGGTCGCCTACACCCTCCTCGTCTCCTTCGGGCCCGCCGTCCCCTCCCTCCTCGGCACCCTCGACGGCTTCGCGACGCCCGTCCGCGCCGTCCGCCAGATCGTCCGCACCCTCTCCCGCTCCCTCTCGGCCAAGGCGGCGGAGAAGGAGGGGCGGGAGGCGGGGCGGACGCCGCGGAGCAGCCCGACGAACGGGGAGCGGGACCGCTACGTCGAGCGGCAGGAGCGCGTGCAGCCGGGCGGCCTCGCCGCCTCCTTCTCCTCCCTCGTCTCCGCCGCCGTCGCCGTCGGCGCCGCCGCCGCCACCGCGACGGGCATCGCGGACCGGCGCGTCTCGCTGGCGCGGGGGCGGGAGGAGAAGGACGAGCTGCGGGTGCAGCTGCCGGAGGAGGACGGGGAGAGCCTGCTGGGGACGAGCAGCGCGACGCCCGACCGCGTGCGGGACCTCGTGGACGGCGAGCCCTCCACGACCCCCGTCCAGCCCCGCACGCGCGCCCCGCCCCGCCCTCCCGCCCCGCCCCGCGAACGCGCCTTCCGACGCTCGCGGGGGCAGGGCGCTGTCGAGCTCGCTGCTGTGCAGCACGGCGATGGGCCTCTTCCGGGAGACGGCGCTGGCGCTGGGGCCCTCGGAGCTGGCGCTGCCCTTCTGGGAGCAGTTCTTCGTCATGTACCTCGAATGGAGCCCGGCGGCGGCGGCGGCGGGGTACGACACGCGCGCGCTCGAGGAGGAGGACACGGAGCACTTCAAGGAGATGGCCGAGGTCCTCGAGCAGCACGACCGCCAGCTCTCCGGCCTCTACTGGGCCTTCACCCGCTACACCTCCGAGCTCCTCCCGTCCGCCCCGCCCCGCCCCCGCCGGAGGCGCCGGCCCCGCCGGAGCCGACGCGGGGGGCGGGGCAGGGGCAAGGGCCGCTTCCTGGTCGGGGGCGGGGTGACCCTCTACATGGACAAGCTGCAGTCGCGGCACCCGTGCCGCCTCTCCGCCCTCCGCGACGAGGACCAGGCCCGCCCCGCCCCGCCCCGCCCCGCCCCGCCCCGCCTCGTTGCCGCGCTGAGGCGGGGGCAGGCGGCGAGCGCGTCGCAGCGGTCGGTGGACAGCGTGCCGCGGCGCTCGGGGCGCAACTCGGCGCTGCCGCCGACGACTTCGGCGCGGATTCCGAACCTGCGGCGGGAGATGCACGCGGGGCGGGCGCCGCTGCTCGTGCCGGCGCCGCGGTTCGCGCGGGAGCAGGACATCGAGGGGGACCTGGACGCCGTCGCCCAGATCGAGGCCGAGCGCGCCGCGACGCTCGCCGCCCTCGACGCCCTCGCCGCCGCCTCCGCCCACGCCGCCGGCCCGACGACGACGCCGGCGCCTCGGCGGAGCGGGAGCGGCGGCGGCGGGCGCGGCGGCGGGCGCGGCAGCAGCGGGCGGGCAGGGAGGAGGGGTCGGCCCCGGCGGCGCTGGTGGACCTGCTGGACCTGGGCGACGGGGACGGGCCCGAGGAGAAGGCGGGGGCCGGGGCCGGGGCGGGCTCCTCGTCCTCCTCGGGCGAGGCGACCTCGGCGGAGACGGAGGAGGAGGAGGCGGGGGCGGGGCGCGGGCGGGGGCCCCTGCTCCCCGTCGTCGCCACGATGCGCAAGGCCCTCGCCCACTACCACGCCCAGTGCGGCCAGCTCCTCGTGCGCCCTCCCGCCCGCCCCGCCCGAGCCCGCCCGCCCTCCCGTCCTCGATCCGGCGGCGGCGGCGGCGGCGCTGAGGGGGCGGGCGGGGGGGCAGAAAACGGACGAGTCGATGCTGCTGTTCAGCCGGCAGATGTACAGCAACGCGGCGGCGTGGTTCACGGTGTCGGTGCGGTGCCTGGAGAGCGAGGAGTGCAGCCCGGCGGTCCTCTCCGTCCAGGAGTCCACCGTCGCCCACGGCTCCCTCCACGCCCCCGAGCTCACCCCCGTCATGTCCGCCCAGTCGCCCCGCCCCGCCCGCCCCGCCCCGCCCCGCCCCGCCGGCTCTGATGCGGGGCGGGCGGGCGGCAGCGACCTGCTGCGCTCGAACCGGGAGCTCTACCAGCAGCACCTGCTGTCCCTGCTGGAGGCGGGGCAGGCCCTCGCCCGCGCCTCTCTCGCCCTCGCCGGCGCCGTCCGCACCCTCCTCGCCGCCCTGCCGGCCCCGGGCGCCGCCAGCCCCTCGGAGGACCTCCTCGGCCTCGACGCCGGCCCCGCCCGGCCCGGCGGCGGCGGCGGGGCGGGCGGCGGCGAGGGGGCGCGGTGGCGCGGGCGCGGGCGCTCTTCTTCGCGGTGCTGCCGGCGGCGGCGGAGGCCGGCCTCCCCGCGGCGCTCCGGGCGGTGCGCGAGGCGCTGGGCGCCTCCATGCGCGACCTCGGCGCCCGCGCCGTCCGCGGGCACGCCCCCTCCCAGCACCGCCTCCTCGCCGCCCTCCTCCGCGCCAGCCGCCGCCGCCCCGCCGCCGAGCGCGCCTCGCGCGGCGAGCCCGGCACCCCGGGCAAGTCGCCCCAGCAGCCGGGCACGCTCCCGCCCTCGCCCTCGCCGGGCGGCCATGGGGCCGGCCCGCCCTCGGCCCCCGGGACGCCGATGCCGCTCACGGCCTCGTCGCGCTCCGTGGCGCCGCCGGCGGCGCCGGGGACGCCGCTGCGGGGCGGCGGCGGGGCCGGGGCGAGTGGGTCGGGCAGGTGCTGGACCCCAGCTCGCTGCTGGAGGCCCCCGGGCGGGGCGCGGGAGTACCTGGGGATGCTCTCGGGGCTGGCGCGGCGGGCGGGGGCGCTGGGCCCCGCGGCGCTCGAGTCGGCGGCGCGCGCCTTCGACGCCGACCGCTACATGGACGCCCTCGCCGCGGAGGCCCCGCGCCTCGCCCCGCCGCCCTCGCCGCCGAGCTCCGCCGCCTCCGCCGCGTCGCCCACCGCTGCCTCGCCCGCCGCCGCCTCGCCGAGACCGGCGGCGCCTTCCTCCGCCGCCTCGCCGCCCTCTCCTTCCCCGCCGGCCTCCCCGAGGCCCTCGCCGCCGCCGCCTCGGGCGCCCGCGCGGGGCGCCTCCCGGCCTCCTGGGCCGTCTGGTTCACGTCGCTGCCGCTCGAGTCGCTGGACGCGGCGAGCGCCGTCGCGGCGGTCGACGCCCTCGCCCGCCACCTGCCGCTCCCGGACGACGAGGGGCCCTCGTGCCCCTCGTGGCGGCCCTCACCCTCGGCTGCCCCGCCCTGCTCGCCGCCCTCGCCGCCGAGCTCCAGCCGCCGGCCCCGGGCTCCGGCCCCGCCCCGCCCCGCGCCGTCTGGCCGGCCGTCAAGCGCCTCTTCGCCGCCTTCCTGCGCCCCTGCGCCGCCGAGGGCGCCGCTTCGCGCGAGCGGGCGCGGCGGGGGCGGCCCTCCCCCAGCTACCTCCTCGGCGTCACCGCGCACGGCTCGGGCGACACGAGCGGCGAGGCCGAGGGCGACGCCGCCGGCGGGGAGGGCGAGGGGGAGGGGGCGGGCCCCTCGGAGCGGAGCCTGCGCTCGGCGGGGAGCGCCTCGCAGCGCTTCCTGCAGGAGTCGACCCTCTGCCGCGGCCTCGAGCTCGTCGCCAAGCTCGCGGAGAAGGTCCCCGCCCTCGTGGACTCCCTCTACGAGCTCTACCTCGACGCCATGCCCCCGCTCTGCTCCGCCGGCGCCCCCGTCCACGGTCCCCGCCTCCCGCCCCCTCCTCCTCTCTCGCAGCTGACTGACCTCGGGGGCGGGGGCGCAGCGTGGAGCAGCGTGCGGCAGCACGTGCGGGGGGTGGAGTGGGGCGGGGCGCGCTTCCACGTGGCCCCCGGGGGCGCGGCGCTGCGGGCGCTGTGGGAGGCGCTCCCCTCGATGGACCTCGTCGCCTGCGAGCTCTTCAACGCCCTCCCCTGGGAGCCCCTCCTCGCCCCCGACGGTCCTCGCCCCTTCGCTTTCGCCCCTTCGCTCTCGCCCCCGCATCCGACGCCCCTGCGGCGCCGCAGACGCGGAGCCGCGGGACGAGGCGCTGCTGCTCTTCCTCCGCCTCTTCTTCTCGCTGCGGCTGCTGCGGCGGCGGGAGCTCAGCATGCGGGTCGGGGCGCTGGTGCGGCGGAGCCTGGACGAGGGCGCCTCGGTGTGGGACCGCCTCGACGCCTCCCGCCTCTGCGCCTACTTCGACGGCACCGCCCTCTCCTCCATCGTCCTTGTCCGCCACCCCGCCCGCCCCTCCCGCCCGGCCCGCCCCGCCCCGCCGGCCGGCGCCGTTGACGCGGGGGCCCTTGCAGCGGGGCGGGGAGGGGATCATGCGGGCGCTGGCGACGCCGGACGCGGGGGCGGCGCTGCTGGAGGCAGCGAAGACGCTCTACGGCATCGCCCTGAAGCGCGGGCGCTGCGCGCAGGCGGCCCTCGCCGCCGCCCGCGAAGCCTCCGCCCTCGTCCGCTTCTCCCTCCGCTCCGCCAACCAGTCCTGGGTCCGCCCGCCCGTCGCCCACCCCACCCCGCCCCGCACGCCGCGCATCGCCGAGCCTCGCGCGGCGGCAGATCGTGCAGCCGGCGATCCACGCGGAGAACGCGGTGGCGGGGACGGCGGGCCCGGCGCTCTCGGACCTCGTGTGGCGCGTGCCGGCGCGGGAGCGGCTGGTGGCGGAGGTCCTCGTGCCCCTCTGCGAGCGCTTCGCGGAGCCGCCGCACCCGCCCTCGGACGCCGCCCTCCTCGTCCACCACCTCCTCGCCGCCGCCGACCCCGCCGCCCTCCCCGAGCCGGCGCGCCGCCTTCTCGCCCCCGCCCCCGCCCCCGCCCCGCCGCCTCCGCGCTGAGGCGTGGGCGGGGGCAGGCGACGGTGGCGTTCTCGATCCCGTCGGGGCGCCGGGGCGAGCGGGAGGAGCGGCCGGCGCCGCCGGTGTACGTGCGGAGCGACGGGACGCCCGACTTCGCCGCCATCTCCTCCGACGAGGAGCTCTACGCGTCCGCCCCGCCCACGCTTCCTTTGCTGCGCCCCTCACGCCGCCCGCCCGCGCAGCGCGCTCAGCGCCGCGGCGCCCGAGCCGCCGGCGTCGGGCTCGGGCGCGGTGGCGGCGGCGGTGCAGCGCTTCTGCGCGGGGATCGCGTCGGCGCCGCTCGCCCTCGAGATGCTCGCCCTCATCCCCCGGGGCGTCACCGACCCGCGGGCCGCCGCCCTCCTCCTCGAGCACACGCTGCGCGGCTTCTTCGCGCACGCCCCGCCGCGGGGCTCGACGGCGCCCGCCACGACCTCGTCGGGCAGGCGGCGGCGGCCCTCGCCCTCCCGCGAGCTTCGCGCAGGGACCCCCGCGCGGCGGCGGCCGCGGCGGCGGGCGGCGGGGCGGCGGGGGCGGGGCCGGGGAGAGCAGCGACGACGAGGCGGACGCCTCGGGCTCCGCCTCCGCCTCCGCCCCGGCTGGCCCGGCTCCCAGCCCGCCCGGGCGCCTCCCGCTCCACCGTCAAGCGCGCCGGCGGGGCCGGCCCCGGCGCCGCGGGGGGCGCCAGGCGGCGGGGCGGCCGGCGGGGCGGGGGCGATGGGCGCCGGACTCGTCTGGCGGCTGCTGATGGACGTCTGCCGCGAGCGCCGCTGCTGCCTCCTCGCCCTCGTCCTCTGCGAGCGCCAGCGGTCCGCCCGCCCCCGCCCCCGCGCCCCGCCGCCCTCCCTCCGTCCCGCGCCGACGCCTGGTGCGGGGCAGGCGGGGGATGGAGGGTGTGGGGGCCGGGGAGTGGGCGGAGCGCGCCGTCGCCCTCGCCGAGTGCATCTCCTACTTCACCGCCGACGCCCGCCGCCCCTTCGACCTGTCCGCCCCGCCCGCCCCGCCCCGCCCCGCCCCGCCCCGCGCGGGCCGACTGCGGGGCGCAGGCTCTTCCTGTGGCTGTGGCTGCTGCAGCTCTTCGGGGACGGGCGGTGGGAGGTGGAGGGCGGCTCGGCGACGGCGCGGCTGGTGGACGAGCTCGACGCCGGGCTCGCGGAGCTCGCCGGGGAGGCCGCCCCGGGGGCCCCCGACGCGGCCCTCAAGAACCTCGTCGCCCGCGCCTACCTCGCCGTCGCCGACTCCCGCCCCGCCTCCAACCCGTCCGCCCCGCCCCGCCCCGCCCCGCCCCGGCCCCGTTCCTCCGCTCTGCGTTGAGCGTCGCTGAGGCCGGCCGGCAGGGGGCGGCGACGGCGGGGGGCCTCATCAACGCGGCCCTGGCGCAGGCGCGGCGGCCCATGTTCGGACTCCAGGCCCGCCCCGCGCCCCGCGCCCCGCCGGCCCGCCGCGCCGGCGCGGGGTGACGGGGGCGGGGGCAGCTTGGGGACGAGGTGGAGCTGCAGATGCGGGTGCGGCTGGCGGCCCGCGCCCTCCGCCTCTACCTCCACCACACCCTCTTCCGCAAGCGCCACCACGCCGGCCCCGGCACCGGCACCGAGCGCCCCGGCCCCGCCCGCGGCCGCCTCTCCCGGGAGCTGGCGGGGCAGCTGGACGAGATGGTCGCGATGCAGGGGCGGGAGCCGTACGCGGGGCACGCCCACGCCTTCCGCGCCTTCTTCGGCGAGCTCGAGTCCGTCTTCTCCGCCCTCTCCGACCGGTCCCCGCCCCCCGCCCCCCGCCCCGCCCTCCCCTCGCGGCGCTCTGACGCCGGCGGGGCGCGGGGCGCGGGGCGCAGGGGCTCCTTCGCGCGGACGCTGGCCCTCCTCTTCCCCGACGTCCCCTACCTCTCCCGCCTCTAGGGCCCCGCTCCCCCGCCCCCCTGTACTTTTTGAAGCCCCGGCCCGCGCCGGGCCCTCTTTTTGAAGCTCTCTCGCGTTGCCATTGCCGTTGCTCGGACTTGATCCCGCCGCTCGTTCAAGGGGACGCGGTCTTCGGTGTTAATGAGGCCGACTGCCTCGATGAGGACTGGCGCCCCGGCCGACGTCGGTAACTGCAGTCGAACTGCCTTGCCTGCTGTGCGCGTGCATATGCACGGGCTCTGCAGTGGGGGAGAGAGAGAGATCTAGAGAGAGAGAGAGAGCAAGTGGAGGGGGGGGGGTCGTTTGAGGGGTATACGTACACTTAGCTTGCTACACGGCGTTGACGTCGACGTCAGCGTGTACGCGTGGCAGGCGAGCAGCTGGCCAGTGGCCACATCCTCGCTGAGGCAGCCAGCTTCGATCCATCCAGCAGTCGACGTGCGCCACAGACCACAGGATCGACGTCGACCGTACGCGTCGGACGTGCGCGTCCACGTCACAGACCACAGCAGCGAATCCTGGCGCAGTCGCCCACCCGACGCCGAGTCGATCGATAGCGTGCTTCAGATTGCTGCAGTACTAGTGAAGCTAGCTATAGCTGTTGAGCGTCGACGTCAGTTGCGCAGCGGTACGTATACGTATACCGGCCGCGGTCGCCAGCGGTCGCAGTCGCACGCGCGCGCGCGGGCCGGCGCCGTGCAGCCGGTCGAGCAGCTGATATCGATATATATAGCGCCGGCCGCGGCGCGCGCGGATCGGAGTTTCCATTTGCGGCCCGCGGTACATGGGCTGCCGCCCCTCGCGCCCGACCTCGACGGAGCTCGGGGTGGGCACAGCTGTACCGGCCGGCGCCGCGGCTAAGCTTGAGCCAGATGCGGGGCGGCCGGCGCGGGCAGTCGATCCGGGCCAGCGTCGTGCTGACGATATTCGACTCCATGAGGGAATGCTCGGGTTCCAAAAGGCCGGAGACGCGGAGGAGTTCAAGCGCGCCTGCGAAGCTGTTCTCCGATCGCGAGACCGCGCAGCGCTAGCGCTAGCCGCCCACGCCCCCAGCGCGGACGCTGGATCTCGCAACCGCACGCTCCGCGTCTTCGTCTCTTCGACATTCCGTGCGTCCTCGCGGCTACCGCCCTTGGCTCCTCGCCCGATCCGTCGCCTCCTCCTTCCGTGATCGGAGACTATTAGACGCTGCGCGTACAGCGCTAGCAGCGCCCAGCTGCAGGCCCCATGGCCACCTTCGACCTCCCATCCCGGACTCCCGTCAATATTCCAGTCCCCGGCCCTGTTCTTGCCTTCTTATTCCCCCCCCCCCCCCCCCCCCGCCCCTCCTCCCCGCCCTCGGGGCCTATTATAACTCCCCTAGCCTTCACAAACCCTGGCCTATAGCTAACTTCCCTGATCGTGGCATGATCATTGCTTGCAGAGGATATGGCCGATGAGAGGGACGAGATCCGTGCATGCGTGTACCCCCGCCTGCGGGCCCTCTGCGCGGCGCGCGGCCTCTTCCTCCACATCGGCGACCTCCGCTGGGGTATCCGCGATGACGAGGTCGCCAGTGGCCAGGTGCGCCTAGGCATATGCTTGGCCGAATCTTTGAGCTCGAGCGCACGGCCGGCCTCCAGGCCCCAATCCCCAACCGATAGACCCGGCCTGCTTACGCAGGTTGTTCGGCTGTGCCTGCGAGAGGTGGAACGAAGCAACTACTTCGTTGGACTCCTCAAAGGTGCTTTCGTCCAGTTTATTTTTGCATGCCGAAGCGCGCCCCAGCGCTCACTCCCCTCAGGTCGCTATGGATGGCATGTGAATCCCTCCGCGCCCGAGCAAGACGAGAGCAACGCCCTCTTCCGCCAGTGCGCACGATTCCATTCCGTCCCGCCATCTGAAGCGAGACTCATGATTATGCACGTGCAGAAACCTGGATGTGGCCGCCAATGATTTTCCGTGGGTGCGAGAGTGGGCAGACCGCTCGGTCACTGAAATCGGTGTGCTGCTGTGAAATCAATTTTATGCTCGCTTTGAGCTTGAATTCGAACGTTTTTAACTTACTAATAAGCTGGCCGAATGGCGTGCAGAAATTCGAGCGGGAACACTTCGCGACCCAGAGGTAATTCGAATTTTCGACCGACCCGTATCTCACTTTTGGAAACTGGATTCACTCACGCGCATGCTGCACGTGTCCAGGCCGCTCGCGGCAGGACGCTGTTCTTCTTTGCCGACGATGTGAGACCCGACGCGAAGGAAGGCCCGTACGCGTCGCAAAGACTGGAGGAGCTGAAGAACGAGCTCCGCCGCTCCGGTTTCCTTGTGAGCCGCTACCACGAGCCGCTCCAGGTTGGAATGGTGATGCTCGACGTTCTGTCCAAGGTCAATTCTCTCATTTTCTTGGAGTTCCTCTAACTCTAGAGCTGACGTCGGCGTTGAACTCGGCTCTAATTCGCAGATGGTCGAGCTCGATTATCCGATGGGCAGAGATCGAGCGTGGTTGCGGAGGCAGCAGCGGGCACACTCGGCGTTCGGCGCTGTCCTTGAGCGGGTGTTTGCAGGCGACCCGCCCGACTTCGTCGCTCTCGACGAGTATGCAGGCGGCAGCGGCGAAGATATCTTCGTGCTGCACGGCGAGGACGGCTCGGGCAAGAGCTGTGCGTGTCTTCAATGAACTCGCTTATAAAACTGATCGTGCCTCCGCTCAGCGCTTCTGGCGAACTGGGCGGCGCATTGGGCCGACGGGCATCCCGAAGACCTGACCATCACGCACTTCATCGGAGCTACGCAGGACAGCTCCGCCCTCTCAGTTATCGCACGGCACGCCTTTGCATCTTTCAAAGAGCGGTCGCCTTTTTCCTATCCGAAAGCTTAGGCCGCGCAGGCGGATCGGAGAGGAGGTAAAGCAGCGCTGGCCTGACGCGGAGAACCTCGACTGCAGCGGGGAGGTCATAGATGTGGTCTGCAGCCTTCGGCAATGGCTCGGTTCGAGTTCTCAGAAGTGGCCTGGGCGGGTCGTCATCGTGCTCGACGGGCTCGACCTGCTGCAGGGGCCGTTCGCTGTCCAGTCCCTGGCGTGGCTTCCGGATGCCGTCGGCCCACTGTTGCGAATCGTCCTTTCGTGTGTCTCTGGTCCGCCCTCTCTGCACCTTACCGTTTGATTCCCGGCTCGTGAGCTGATCATGAGATAGGCGCGGCAGGGCCTGTTGTGAAAGCAGCGCAAAGGTTGCCTCATGTCGCAACCCGCGAGCTGGTGCCTCTCAGCGAGGAGAGGCGGAGAGAGCTCGCATTGCGGGTGCTGCAGGAGCAAGGGAGGACCCTCAGCGAGGACCGCCTTGCGCGCGTCGTTGCAGCGAAGGCGTCCGCCTCTCCGTGAGCCGAGTTCTGCCTGCGTTCGCCCCTCTCGCACCTGATTATGACGCACGCCGGACGCAGCCTCTTCCTGCGTACGCTGCTGGAGGAGCTCTCCGCCATTGCGGTGCACGCGACGCTCGACGCCGCCCTCGACACGTACCTCGCGTGCGAGAGCCCGCGGGACCTTTTCCGCGCCATCTTCCGCCGCCTCGCCTCCCGTTACAAGATCAGCGAGCTCGAGGGGTCGGAGAGCCCCGTGGCGATAGTGGCGCGAGCAATACTACTGTCGCGGCACGGCATGTCGGAGGAAGAGCTCAGCAGCTTTGCACATGAGCAGCTGAAGCTGGGCAGAGATTGGAGACGAGGAATGCCAGTAATGGCGGCGGTCAGTTCTGCAGCCTCACAAATCCACCCTCGAGCTCTGATCATGAAGACCTTTGATTGGCATACGTATGCAGGTCACCTGGAACGCTCTTTGGTATGAACTGTTGCCTTTGCTCGTCGGAAGAGGCGACACAGACAGACAAAAACAAATCGCAAAAGACGCCGGCGTACACAAAGATGCAAGAGATTTAGATATAGGTGACAATTCTCACACAGACCCGCGTGCACGTGCCGCATCTTGACTTTCTGTCAGGTCAACTGTTCTCGTTCCGTCATTTGTGTGTTGCAGAGGCCAGTACGCTCCGTCCCGTAAACGGACCGCAGAAGGGCTGACGCTTGCGTCATTTGCAGGCCGCCGAGCTCGAGTTCGACATGCGTAACACACACCGCCGCGGACTGGCGCACCGGGAGCTCGGCAGGCTTTTCGCAAAGCGTCAGGGAAGGCACTCGATCCGGCGGGCCGAGGAGGCGCCATGGGCTTTCAGCCGTGCGCTCGCCTTCTTGGACGCCCACACCGTCTTCTATGAAGACCCTGCGCGTCACTTCGGCGCCGTCGAGCTGTGGAAGGAGTTGGCAGACTCGCTGTGCACCCGCGACGCCCTCGATTGGCTGGACCCGAAGGAGGCCGCCGAGCTCTGGGACCGCGCCGGGCTCCCGAGGCGCATGGACGACGAGGCCTGCACTGAGATAACGCCCGTCGGGATGTACGCGGACGCCCTGCACCTTAACGACGAGAGAGCGAGGCCAGACGACCTCGAGCGCGCCGCGCGCGTGCTGGTGCACACGCGCTACAGATCCCAAGGGCTCCGTTTCCTGAAGGTGCACGCGAGGGCCGTGCAGAAATGGCACGCCCGCTCGCATACGCATGACCCGGCGTGTTGCGCACACTTTGCCTGCGCAGCGTGCACTTGCGATGAAGGAACAATCGCTGGGATCGGATCACCCGAGCCTCGCGAAAATGCTAGACGACCTGGCGCGGTTGCACCAAGAGGGCAACGACAACTCTGCAGCGCTGGAATACTACGAGGTAGCTACTAGGCTAGTTGTACCAATATCTAGAGAGCTGTGGCCTGGGGGCTTGCAGTTGATCATGACTTATGCATCGTCGAACGCAGCGGGCCCTCGCGATCAAGCAGAAAACCAACGACCCCAGCACGGCTGACACGCTTTACGCACTGGCATCTATTCACCAAGCGAATGGAAAACCGGACCTCGCACTGTCGCTGCATCAGGTTCGGGATCTGCACTGGACTTTGTACACCTGCACAGCGACTTGCTATGGTTGATTTGAGGGCGCAGCAAGCCCTTGTCAGTCGAGGCCTCGAGGCGGCCGTCGGCCACGAGAAGCCAAGTGCAGCGGACACTCTTGGCTCTTGGGCTAAGCTGCACCAGGAACGCGGCGAGTTTCAAGCGGCACTGCGGCTCTTCGAGGTTCGAATTTATTTTGTAGTCATTGGCATTGACGACGAGCACGCGCTTGCAATCGATCGTGATCATGACTGCAACCGCCGATCGCGAACCGCAGCAAGCCCTAGCAATCAGAGAGCGCTTGCAAGGTCCGGAGCACCCCTGCACGGCGGCGGCGTTGCAGTCCCTGGCGCGGCTGCATCGCGCGCAAGGGGATCACGAGGCGGCACTGCCTCTGCACACGGTGCGACCAAGACCAAGCTCTAGACCCATGACCGCCAATGGCCAGGATGGGAATCTAGACGGGAATCCGAAACCAGCTGCAGAGGACTGAACCGGCCGCGCAGCGGGCCCTCGCGATCTTGGAGAAGATGGAGGGTCCCGAGCACCCGAGCACAGCGGAGGCGCTGCACTGGCTGGCGTCGCTGCACCACGAGCGACGAGAGTACGACCAGGCGCTGCCCCTCTACAAGGTGCGCTTGAGCGTGAGCATGCCAGGACGTCATCAATGCGTTTCTGACCGTTCTGCGCAGCGGGCGTTGGAGGTCAAGAGAGCGACGAAGCCGCTGGAGGCCGCGACTATGCACTCGCTGGGGAAGCTGTATCGCGATCGGGGGGAGCTCATCGAGGCTGCAAGAATGTTCCAGGTACGCTGCTCACTTGGGGTAATTATAGGGTGTACCGGCAATCGCAGAGCTGACCTGCAAGCGTGTGCGTGCACGTGCATGCTCTGGCAGACTGCTTTCACTGTGCGACAAGAATGTCTCGGCTGGGAGCACCACGACACGAAATCGTCATGGGACGAAAAATTAGATGTAGAGAGGATGATCAGCTCAGGATCATGACCCCCATGTTCAATATTAATGCATATGTAAATGTCCTTCGAAAAATTGCGTTGCTTTGTTTTGCCTGCAGCTGCAAGCAAGCTAGACCTGCAAATCGAAGTGAACAGAGAGTCATGATCATAGCACACGTGAGCGCGATCGCGAGCTCAAGTAGCTATGCATCATGGGATGCAGGCCATGGCCTTAGCTACCCGGTAGGGCGCCGCCGGCACCTTTAATGTGGGGTGACGGCCAAGGGCGGCCCCGGCACCTTCAGCTTGGGGGTGAGGTGCGGTATTCTCGCCGGTATCATTAAATATTTCGATCCACTGGGCCATTAGTTATCATTCAACACAATATATAACAGTAAGTACAATTACACTCAGCTTTTTTTATTGTGCCACGGTGAGATCTTCGCCCCTGCTGTATCTCACCTACATTCTACTGTACTCACTTATGTGCACTCAACAATAAAATCCGCGAAATTATACGAAAATAAGTAAATAAAAATTTAAGCGCTTGAGCCTCAAAGCAAGCGGTAAAGGGCGTGCTCGCGCGCCCAGAGGCTGACCGCGACCGGCGCCGCGGCCGCCAGGAGGGACAGGAGCAGCTGCAGCGACGCGGCCGCCGCCTTCGAAGCGGATCCGGAGGCGAGCTCCGGGGACGAGCTGCGGGGGTACGTCAGGAGGCGTCAGGGCGGGGCGGGGCGAGGGAGGGGGCGGGCGGAAAGCGCACGGCACGACGATGGTGGAGCCGGTGCGGAGGGCCGAGCCGCCAATCGGCGATGCTGCCAGGTTCGGCGCCTGATGTCGGCGCCGCAGGCAAGCACGTGGCCACAATAAGTGAGCAGCAATCGGACCGTGGCGGTGGCGGCGGGGGCGGCGGCGGGGGGAGCGGGGAGGGGGGGGGGGGGGGGGAGCGGACCTGGAAGTCGCGGCCGCCGACGACGCAGCCGTCGTCGGCCCCGCAGGCGAGGCGCACGGCGCTCACCGCCTCCGCCCCGCTCGGGCCCGCCTCCTGCAGCAGCGCCCGCGCCGCCGCCCGCCGCACCCCCGCCGACGCCTCCGCCCCGTCCTGCGCGCCGACTGTAAGGCTGCAGCCCGCGGTTCCGGAGCGACGCCGGCCCGGGCGGAGGCTTGGCTCAGCGCGCCTGCTCGGGGCGGAGGCAGCGGCCGCGGGCGGCGCAGGCCGGCCGGTCTTTTAGGAGCGACGCGAGGAGGGCATAGATCTCGTCCGCCCACTGCGCGCGCCCGGCCCCCGGCGCCCCTCAGCGCGGCGAGGCCCGGGGCCCCGGGGCGGGCCGGAGGGGGCGCGGACGAGGGCGGCCCCGAGGGGCGCAGGGTGCGCCTCGAGCGTCTCGTTGTACTCTGCGCCGGCGGTAGCAGTCAGAGGCGAGACCGCGAGCGCCGCCTCGGAAGAGCGTGGCGCGCCGGCCTCGGTGAGGTTGGCGAAGGTGAGGGTGAAGTTGTACGCGGCCGTCAGCTTGCTCTCCCCCGGGCCCTTGTTCTGCGGTCCCGTGACGCTCAGCGCTGGCTCGCGCTGGCGGCCTGCCAGCTGCAGGGGGCGCGGGGAGGGGGCGCGCCACGGTGCCGGCGAGGAGGCGGGCGGCGAGGTCTGCGAGGGCGCTCGCCTCGGCGGCGCGGGCGAGGGCGTCGGCGTCGGCGGCCCCCGCCCGCCCGCCCTCCTCCACGAACTCCCCGGCGACGCTCACGTTCCGCAGCGTCCGCCCCGCCCGACGGCCGCCGCCTCGGGGCCCGCGAGGCCCAGCAGCCGCAGCGAGGCGCGCAAGGCCGGCCCCGACAGGTGCCCCAGGAGCCGCCCCGCCGCGTCCGGGCCGGCGGGGTCGGCCCCCGGGACGAGGCCGCCGGCAGGGACGCCCCGCGCATTGCGGGCGGTGAACGGGTTCACGTTGTCCCAGAGGGTGAGGTTGAGGGCGAGGCGCGGCGCGGCGCCGCTGGTGTCGCAGGCGACGGCCATGGCGGGGGTCCCGTCGAGCGGGTCGGCGAGCGGCGCCATGGACGCGTCGAAGTCGGGCGCGGCGGCGTCGCCCGCGAGGGCCGCCAGCAGCCGCCGCCGCAGCGCGGGGAGCCGCGCCTGCGCCGCCAGCGCCGCGCACTTGCGCTCGCGCGCCGCCGCCGCCGCCGAGGCGCGCGCCGAGGGCGGTGGGGGCACGGGGAAGAGCAGCACCGCCGGCTGCACCCGCACCGTCTCGAAGACCTGCAGGCACGCCCGGCGGTCAGCGCCAGCGCGCCCCGACGCGGCCGCGCCCGCGGAGGGGCGCGCCTTGGTGGCGGTGTAGCGGACGCGGCCGCCGGGGAGGAGCGTGCGGTTGGCCCCGCGGAAGGCCGGCACGGCGAGCTCCAGGCCCCGGCGAGCCTCCCCAGCGGCACGCCCCCGCCCGCAGCGCCCCGCCAGCGCCCCCGGCGCCGGGTCGCCCTCCTTCGGCCCGCCGAGAGCCGCACCCGGACGGCGGCGTGGGCGGCCGGCGGCGCCGCGCGGCTCAGCGGCGGCAGGCCGGCGCCGACGGGCGGCAGCGGCAGGCGGGCGCCGCACGCGTCGACGAAGCACTCGGGGCGCGAGGCGGCCACCTGCGCGGCGCGCCCGCTCGCTCGAAGGGGCGGATGATCACGAAGGGCGCGGACCTGCGAGGCGAGGCTGGAGGCGCCGGCGGCGGCGTCGGAGGCCCGCAGCGCCTCCACCGCCGCGGCGGCGAAGTTCTCGGCGTCTTGCGCCCCCGCGCTGCAGAGCCCGAGAGGTCGGCGGTGGCGCGGCGGACAAAGCGACAAGGTGAAAAGGCGGCGGACAAGGCGCGGCAGGCCTCCGGGCTCTCCATCGGGTACGTGATGTGCACCTGCGAGGGAACGAGTCTCATTCGCCGATTCACGGAATCAAGGGGACGAGCGCGGGAGGGCGGACTGTGACGGGGCCGAGGGGCGCCGGCTCGGCGGCGAGCTCAGTCGACCGCTTCAGGAGGCCGCCGACGACCCCGGGGGACGCCTTGCACACGGCGCTGCCGTCCCGCGAGCCCGCGCTCAGACGGCGGGCTTGACTTCGCGGCAGAGACGGAGAGAAGCGCACCCGTCGCCTGCGCACGCGAGAAGCGAGAAGCGAGCGCGAAATTAGCGAAAACGAGAAAGAGCGGTGGTAGAGGAGCCGGCGCACCGGAGCGGTTGGCGAGGACGTTGTTCGTGCACGCGCTCCTGTGGGGTCTTTTAGAGGCGAATGGGAGAGCAGGGCTGGCAGGGGGGCGAGCCGCAGGTGGGCGGCGAAGGCGGGGGAGGTCGTCGCGTTCAGGGCGTACTCCGCCCCGCCCGCCAGCCGCCTCCAGCCCTCGACGTCTGCACGGTAGCGGCGTGCGCGTCGGCCGAGACCCGCAGGAGCCGGAGGAGGGGAGATGTAGGAGAGGGCACCGAAGAGGGCGGAGGCGGCGAGCTCCTCGCAGGCGGGGGCGAAGAGGCGCCCGGCGACAGCGTCCGCCTGTGCGAGGCCCGTGAGGCGGCCCGCCAGGAGGCAGCGGCAAAGGCGGGGCGCCGGCGGGGGGCGGACCCAGCGGAGGAAGGGCGCGCAGGCCGCGGCGTGCTCGGCGGAGCGGGCGGCTGCGAGGCTCCTGCAGGGGTGCGCCGGCGAGGCGACCGCCGGGTCCGACCCGTTCGCGTGGCCCGCCGCCACAAACATCGCGAAGAGCCTGCGGGCGGGCGGGGCCGGGGCCGGGGTCGGCTCGAGCTGGAGGCTTCCATTTATGCATGCAGGCGGCCCCGGTGCGCGCACTTGCGGACGGCGAGGTCGGACGGAGGGGAGGGCGGCAGCAGCGCCGCCAGCAGCGCGCCTGCCCGCAGCAGGCCCTGATCAGCGCTGCTCGGGGCCAACGGCGCGGCCGGCCGCGGGCAGGGCGCACCGGGGCCAGCGTCGGAGGCGGCGGCGGCGGTGATGGAGGCGCAGATGCGCTGCGGCTCGAGCGGGCCGAGCTGCCACGGCCGCTGCAGCTGCGCGCCGGCGTCAAGCTTCAGGGTCGCCCAGCCGGCCCCGTCGCCGCGCAGCCGCGCACCATTGCGGCGCAGACGTCGCACTGAAGCCGCTGCATCACCTCCTCGCAGACTGCGGAGGCGAGCCGGCTTCCACGTGAGAAGGCGCGATGAAAGGCCGCGGGCGGGAGAGGTCGGCGCGCCTGGAACGGGCGGCGGGCCGAACGCGACGAAGTCCCCGGGGCTCTGCGAGCGTGCGCAAGCTCGCGCGATGCGACTTTGCGAAATTCGAGTCCGAGGCGGAGCGCGGCGCACGAATTCGAGGGTCTCGGGGTCGTGGAGAAAGCGCGGCTGCACCACGAAGAAGTCGCTGGACGTCTTGAACCGGCTCGGCGGCGACGCTGCAGCAGCCGTCCCCTAGAGTCAAGTACGGCGCGGCGCAGGCGGGGCACAGGCTCGGCGCGCACTCGCGAGAAAGGAGGGGTAGGCGAAGAGGCCGCAGGCGACCATGGGGGGCAGGGCACCGGGCGGGTGCGCCGCGGCACCGGTGGCCGCGGCGGCGTCGGCCAGGTAGCCCTGCCCGGGGACGCGAGCTCGGCGTGAGCTCCAGGAGGCGAGCCGCGGCCGGGGTGCGGGAAGGAGGAGGGGAAGTTTTTTTTCGGGGGGGGGATGAGGGGCGGGGGAGCGGGGAGCCGGAGGGTACTCGGCACCGTGATGTTGAAGGGGTATTCGACGAGGGCCTCGCTCCCAATCGCTTCGTTCGTCAGGGAGAGCTTCAGCGGCAGCGGCCCGTAGGCCGGCGTCTTGTACGCCGGCTCCGCAGCCGCCTTCTGCGTCGGAGGGCACTCAGCTACAGTAGCGGCTAGCGGTATGGCTGCGCGTCAGAACGCTTCGGAAGTCAGCCCGGCGCACCAGCCTCTCGAACTTCTGGATTGCATCGCCGGAGTAGAAGCCGACCTGCCGGGGCGGGGCGGTGGGCCGAGGGCGGCGCGCGGGGCGCGCGGCGCCCGAGCACCCGCTCGGAGATAATAGTCCCGCCGAAGAGCCCTTTTGTGTAACAGGAGTCGAGCCCGCCCGGGATCGACAGCGCGCAGCGCAGCACATCCGGCGCGTCGGTCGCGTTGTAGCGCGTCTCGAGGCGAGCCGGCCTGGCGCCTGGCCCGCGCGGTGCGTCGGGCGGGGCGGCGAGGCAGCGGG
Organism: Cyanophora paradoxa; assembly: GCA_004431415.1. Lineage (NCBI taxonomy): Eukaryota > Glaucocystophyceae > Cyanophorales > Cyanophoraceae > Cyanophora > Cyanophora paradoxa. Next base: position 19,662 of record QPMI01000180.1, on the reverse strand, counting down.
CTTTGCAGGGGGGCGGCTGGCGGCGCGCGTGCATGCGCACCGGCGCCGGAGAAGAGGAGGCTGCCAGCGTCGGAAACGTCGAAGGCGGCCACGTCGGGGCACTGCGCATGCGCCGCCATTTAGACGAAATTATCAAAATAGAAAGAGTGCCGCGTGCGAGTTCTCTGGCGGCTGCGGACCTGCCCGTAGACAAGCGCGTCGACGGAGCCGCGGTCGACCGCCCAGCTCGCCGCGTCCTCCTCCCCCATTCGTATCGCCCCGAACCTGCCGCCCGCCGGCCGAGCGCGATCGGCTGCAGGGCGGGGCGGGGGCGGGGCGGGGCGGGGCGGGGGCGGGGGCGGGTGGCCAGGGGCGCACCTGAAGGAGGAGGCGGGGGCCTGCTGCAGGACGACGGCGCAGGCGTAGCGGCCCTTCGGGAGACACGCGAGGCCGAAGCGCGCCGACCTGCCGCCCCCGCACGCCGCTCGTCGCGCGGCGCGGGGGGCGCGGGGCAGGGGCGCCGGCCGGGCCGGGCGCACCCGCGGGGGTCGAGATGGGCTTGAAGGCGGTGGTCTGGGGGTTGAAGGCAGGGCCGGCGGGGAAGGCCCGCGCCCGCAGGCTGCCGCCCAGCACCGTCTCGTTCGCGCCCTCGGCGAGGGCGTCCACGGACACTGCGCGGCGCCCTCGCCGGGCGCGTGCGGGGCGGGCGCGGCGGGGCGCGGGGGCCGCACTTAGGGCGATGAAGGAGCGGCCGAAGGCGGCGTCGTCGGGCAGGCCGGCCCAGCTGCACCGCACCTCCTCGCTCCGGTTCGCCACCGTCCCCGGCCCCGGGGCGAAGGCCCCGCTCGCCTCCAGCTCCGGGAGCACCTCCGTCCGCAGCTCGAACGAGGCGGAGGCGAAGGGCGCCGCCGCGCACGCAAGCGGCAGGGCCCGCAGCGCGGCTGCCGGCGGGGAAGCCCAGGGCTCGGAACGGAACCCGGGGGCGGTGCCGGGGGGAAGCGGCAGGGGGGCGCACCGGTATCGTTGGCGGCGACGGCGGCGCGCGCATCCGCCGCGTACTTCACCGCGGAGGCCAGCACCGAGGGCGGCGCCATGTCTGCCCCCACGCGTGAGCCAGCGGTACCAGGAGGGCGTGCGGCGGCGGCGGCGGCCATGGGGCGGACGCACACTGGAAGGAGAGGCTCGACGACGACCCGAACCGGTCGAAGAGCACGAAGTCGATGTGCTCGGCCGCCGCGAACCTGCCCCCGGCCCCCGCACACCAGCGCTAAGCGTACGAGAGAGCGACGGGAAGGGGGCCGGGGGGCGGGCGGGGCGGGGCGCGGACGCGGGGTAGTCAGGGTGCGCCTTGTCGAGCGCGACGGCGGCGAAGGCGCGCCACGGGCGGTTGGCGAGGGCGGCCGCCGGCGCCACGCGGAAGCGGCGCTGGTTGAGGCCCAGATCCTCGTCGACCACTTCGAGCGTCGCCCACGCGCTCGCCTGCGACCAGAGCCCCGGGCCGGCGAGCTGCGTGCGGGGGCGGCGCGCTCAAGCTAAGTCGGCTTCGGGATCGGAAGGAGGCGTCCCTGGGACGAGGGGCCCGGGGGGCGGGGGGGCGCGCCTGGACGAGGTCGCCGGCGGGCATCGCGCGGTAGGCGGCGAAGGGGCACTGCCAGGACGGCTCCGCGCTCGCCAGGATGCTCACCTCTGCGCACGCGGGGGCGCGTCGGCCGTCCATGGGCCAGAATGAGAGGGCTTGGAGAGGGGGCGAGGAGGTCGCGTGCGAACCCTCGAGCTGCGCGATGTAGAAGAGGGGGTCGCCGGCCGAGCTCTCGAACCCGTGGAAGCCGCGCGGAAGGTCGAAGTCCATCCGCGCGCGCCACTCGGCCGCCGGCTCTGCGCGCGGGCGGCCTGAGTGTGTGCACGCGCGTGCCAGGGAGGCAGCAGCGGGTCGGGCCGCCGGGCGAGGGGGAGGGCGGGCGGCGCGCACTGCCGACGAACTGGAGCTCGAAGGGAGCGCCGGGGCCGAGAAGGGCGCGGTCGGGCCCGACAAGGTCGAGGCGGAGGACGCCCGTGGGCCAGCACGCGACGAACTTCGCGTCGATCCGCCTGCACCGCCCCCGCGTCAATCTTGATTGAGGAGGGGTGTGTGTGTGTGGGGGGGGGGGGGGGGGGGGGGGAAGGGGGGGGAAGGGGGAGGGGAAGGGGGGGGGAAGGGGGGGGGAAGGGGGGGTGGGGGGACGCACCAGACCGTTACGCCGTCGGCCGCAGTCTCCTGCTGCAGCGTGTCCCTGCCCGAGGCCTTGAGCAGGCGGCGAGCTGGCCCGGGACGGGACGGGGCGGGGCGGGGCGGGGGCGGACAGGGCGTAGGAGGCGTAGACGAGGCCGGCCTGGACGCAGCCCGAGGCGGGGCGGGTCGTCGAGGCGCTCGCGTTGGCCGCCGGCGCCGCCACCGCGCACGTCTGCAACACACACGGCTGAGACGGGGATCTGGAGCGGGGCCGGCCGGCCGGGGCTCGCTTGGGGCGCACGAGGGCGATGCGGGCGCCGGTGAGGTCGGCCGGGGGCCGCTCGACGGCGAAGAGTACGTCCTGGCCCAGCCTGCAGCGCGCGGCGCGCTCGAGCCGCTCAGCGAGCGGCGAGCGAGCGGAGAGGGGCGGGGCGGGGCGCACGCGTCGAAGTGCTTGCGGCCCCAGTAGGGGTGGGCGAGCTCCGTGGCCTCCTCGGGCCCCGTGGGGGCGAGGCGGACGTAGGGGACGACGCTGGGGCCGGCGCCGGCGGGGGCGACGAGGTCCGCCCCCAGCGCCGCGGCGTCCTCCCGGAGGAAGCCCTGCGCGGGGCGCGCGCGATTTGAGCCCGACTGGAGGCCGCGAGCCCTGGAGGCCCCCCGAGCGCACGCCGGTGACGACGAGGGTGTAGAGGAGCGGGCCGGCCGCGTCGGGCGAGCGCATGCTGCGGACCTGGCCCCGGCCGGGCGGCCCCTGTCAGGGGTGGCCGGGACGGGCGGAATGGAATCGAATTAAAGCGGCGTGTCCTCGCACGGTGACGTTGATGTGGACGAGGGCGCCGGCGTGCAGGTCGGCGGCGGGGAGCGTGATGGCCTCCTCGTTATTGAGAGCGTCCGGCCCGCCGAGCCCGTTCGGGTGCCGCGCGGGGCCGCCGTCGACCGAGGCCGCGAGGTCGAGGTCGTTCACCAGCGCGATCGCCGCCGAGCTGCCGCCGGCCGCTCAGCGGGGCGCCCATTGCGATTGCTTGAGCTCGCCGCGGGCTGCGCACCCGAAGGCGGGGTAGTCGGCGTACACGAGCGTGACGCGCAGCTCCTCGGCGGGGTTGGCGATCTTGACGGTGAACTGTCGGCGCGCGCGGGGAGCAGGCGCGTCACTTCGAGCAGGCAGGCGGGCTGTCCGGCAGGCGACGGCGCGCGCACCCCGTGGACGGCGCCGGCGTCACTCGCTGTGACGTTGCGCTCGAAGAAGGTGAGGTTGCGGGAGCTGGCGCCCTCAAAGAAGAGGGCCCGCGTCAGCACCGGCAGCCCGAAGCCGCTGTCGAAGTTCGGCTCGCCGGCCCTCGCCGGCGTGGGGGGGAAGAAGCCGCGCTCCGAGGAGTACCCGGGCCGCTGGACGCCCGCGAGGGGGCGCGCCGCGTTGAGGAGCACCGCCTGCGTGTGCGGGGGCCGTCAAAGGCGCGGCGCCGCCTTGGCTGGAGGCGGCGGAGCCATTAAAATATTAGAGCGTTATGCGGACCTTGACGAGCGAAGCGGAGGCGCTGATCGAGGGGCCCGAGCCGCTGCTGCCCCCGGGGTAGAAGCCCTGGATCCGAGGAGAAGGTCAGCGGTGCGGCAGCTAGAGCGCGCGCCGGGGCTCCGCCTCACGTCGCGGAAGTACTGCCGAACGAGCGCCGCGGCGCCGGAGACTGCAGCACGGTGGTCGCGATCAGGGGGACGGAGGAAGCTTCATCTGCTCAAAAGCAATTGTTGAAGGGAGCCGCACTTGTCGGGGTGGCCGCGCTGGTGCCTTTGCGTCGCAATCGCAGAGCATGGAAATCAAATTAAATCAAGAAACTCGAAGCAATCGAAAGCCACTGCAATCGATCGCGAACCAGTGAAGGTCTCCAGGGCGGGGATGCTGCTCCCGACCACGCTCGCGTCCGCCCTCGGCCCGTCTGCCGCGCGCGCGCGTCGTTTGGAGTGAGCGAACAGAGCAGGGCGCGGGGCCGTGCCACGCAGCCGGGCCGGGCCGGGGCGCACAGAAGCCGCACTGCCCCGGAAAGGTGAAGTTCGAGTCGGCCCTGGCGGCCACGACGTAGGTCCCGATCCTGCGCCGCCGCCCGAAGCGGTGAGCGCTCTGCCGGCAGCGGCGGCGGCTGCGGGGGCCGACACGGGGGCGGGCTCGAGCTCGGGGTGGGGCACCCGGCGATGTTGGGGCGGCTGCGGCCGTCGAAGGCCGGCCCGCGGCTCGAGTAGTACGCCAGGTCCGCCTCGCTCGTCTCGTTGAAGGCCGCCCACCAGTCCCGCACCACCTGCCGCCCGGCGCCCCGCCTCGAGATCCATCGATCGCGATCGAGGGCGGCCGCGCGGCATCGCACCGTCCTCCAGTCTCCCTTGGCGTCGCTGGAGATGGAGTCGGCGCAGCAGCCGTCCGTGCCGGGGCACGGCGTGTCGGGGTGGCCCAGCGGCAGCCCCGTCGCCGCGCAGCTTGCCGCGTCGATCCTGGCCATGTTGGGTTCGGCGCCCGTGATGATCTCGAAGGGGAAGGAGCTCGCGAAGGAGCGGCGCGAGCTCATCGCCGCCGCCACCGCGAGCCTTCGGTTCCCCGCCCGGCCCCCGTCAGCCGTGCGCAAACTTCTCGGCCCAGGACGAAATCGCGCACCCGTTCTTGGACTGGCGAGCGGGTCGGTGGCGAGGGGCGACGTCGACGCTTCAGCGCGCGCTGCAGCCGACTGGGGCGGCGCCACTCACCGACGCTGCGCGGCGGGCGGCATCAGCGGCGCACTCGCGGCAAGCCAGCGCTGGCGTCGAGCGGCTCGCACCGGGGGAGCCGATCGTCCTGGGCGTCCCGCCAAACCCCTCGTTGCCCCTGCACGCGCCCCTCGCCTGTCGGGGGCCGGAGCGGACGCCAGCGGCCGCGCGCGGGAGCCGGCCGCGGGGAGGCGCACGCGGCGAAGACGGGGAGGAAGTCCTTGTTGAGCCACGCGAAGAAGTCGAACTGGGCGCTGGTCGGCGTGTAGAACTGCTCTTCGCCGGGCTTCGACGAGCCCCACTGCCCCCGGCGAGTCGGCGCGGAGTTTGAATGAAGGGGGCGCGAGTTCGAATGCGAGGCCTCGAAGGAGGCGCACCGAGTTGGAGTGGATGCGCACGCCGGCCTCGTACGCCGGCGCAAGGGCCTTGCCGATGAGGTCCGCGGGAATGTCCTGCAAGGCAGCCCCGTCGGCCGCCGGCCCGCCCCGCACGGGACCGGCAAGGCAGGGCGCACCAGGCTGCCCGACCCGGTCCCGACGCCCTGCACGAATAGCTTTGCGCCGCGTGCAACGCCGCAGTGCTTTGCCTGGCGCGGCGAAGCGATCAGGGGAAGGAGCTGGAGTGGAGGCGGGGGGAGGGGGGGAGGGGGGGGGGAGAAGGGGGAGGAAGGGGGAAGGGGAGGGGGGGAGGGGGGGCGCGCCATGGCGTCGCGCTCGGCGGCGACGGGCCAGTTGGCGGAGGGGCAGCCGGCGATGACGCTCGCGGCGGCCGTGCCGTGGTACAGGAGCTCGTAGTCCTGGCGCGCGGGGCGCTCAGATTTCACGGCCGGCGACGCCAGCGGAGGGGCGCGCGCGCACGGGCGTGTCCTCGCGGTCGACGAGGAGCTGGCGGGCGACGAGCTTGCGGCGGGCGGCGTCCGGCGCGGCGAGCTCCGCGGCCACCTCCGCCGGCGTCCGGCCCGAGGCCTCCCAGCCGTCCTCCGCGAAGAAGCAGTGGTCAAAGTCCACGCCGTCGTCCAGCACAGCGACGACCTCGCCCGTCCCGTCCAGCCCTGCCCGCCAAGGTGAGGAGGGGGGGGGGGGGGGGGGGGGCCGGATCTAGAGTGGCCGGCGGGGGCGGGAGGCGGGGGCGGGCCGAGGTCGTAGAGGGGCGTGCTGGCGGCGCCGACGGCGTCCGTGCCCGACTGGAGGACGCGCGCCGCGAAGTAGTCCAGCGGCCGCGCCACGGCCCCCCGCAGCACCGACGTCACCAGCGGCTACCACACGGCGGGTGGGGCGGGGCAAGGTGAGTCGGGGACCGGGGGGGGGGGGGGGGGAGGGCGGGAGAAGGGGAATGGGGGGAAGGGGAGAAGAAGTGGGGGATGGGGAAGGAGGAGAGGGGAAGAGGAAAAAAAGGGAGAAGAGGAAGGAAAGAGGAGAGGAAGGAGGAAGAGGGGGATGGAGAGGGGAGGGGGCAGGGGAGGGGGATGGAGGGAGGCTGGGGGTGGGGTGCAGTGGGCTGTATGGGACGAGGTGGAGAGGGGAGGGAGAAAGGGGGGGGGAGAGAGGGGAAGCCGGGGGGGGAGGGAAGGAGGGAAGGGGAAGGGGAAGGGGGAGGGGAAAAAGGGGAAGGAAGGGGAAGGGAGGGAGAAGGCGGAGGAGGGCGGAGGAGAGGGGAGGGAGGGAGAAGGGAGAGGACAGGTGTGTGGGAGCGGGGGAGGGTGTGGGGGAGGGGATGAACGGGAAGAATGGGTGGAGAGCGATGGGGGTTGGGGGGGGGGGTGGGGGGTTGGGGGGGGGGGACTGTGGAGGGGGCCGGCACCTGCTCGGCGAGGAGGTCGGCGAGGGCGGCGGCGTCGACGGCGGCAGGGTCGAAGGAGACGCGCGCGTGCGCCCCGAAGCCCTGCTTCACGCTCGCCGCCACGCCCGCCGCCTTCAGCGCTGTCCGCAGCTCCTCTGCCGCGCCGGTCAGCCACGGAAAGGGAACGGATGAGGAGGAGGGCGCACCGACGGCGGCGCCGGCTTCGGGGGAGTCTGCGAAGGGACCGGCGGCGGAGGCGAAGGCGACCTCATAGAAGGGGGCGAGGCCGGGGACGGCGTCGGCGGCGCGGTGCAGCTTGTGGGCGGGGTGCATCGCGTCCACCCACAGCACCCCGGGGCACGCCCTGCGAGAGGAGCGGAGGCAAAGGGTGAGATGGGCGCGGAAGGGAAGAGGCCTAGGGGGGGGGGGGGGGGGGAGAGGAAGGGGAGGGGAGGGGGAAGAGTTGGGGGGAAGGAACAGGGCAGAAGAAGGTAAACCCAGAGGGGGGGGAGGGGGGGGGCGCGCGGGGGGAGGTGGAAGGGAGGAGGGTTCGCGAGGGGTACGTGAAAAGGAGGGAGAGGGAGGGGGTACAGGAAGCGAGGTAAGTTGGGGTAGTAGGACTGGAGCGGGGTTCATGTTGAGTGCGGACGGGGATACGAATCGGATGCAAGGGGCAAGGGGGTACAGGGGTCGGGGAGAGGGGTACGACGCACGTGGCGCGGGCGGCGGCGGCGGGGTCAAGCGGGACGAGGTACGTGTTGTGGGGAACGTAGGTCGCGAGGCTTGCCCCGATGCAGGCCTCCGCGGCGCGCCGTTCCGTCTCCGCCAGTCCCGCCTGCATATGAACCTGTGCCCGAGCTCGCTGGGGCGATGCTTAAGGCGGGGGAACGCTCAGAAACGCACGAAGTAGGCACTGGCGCGGGCGGCGGAGGAGGAGGAGGGTGACGGGCTGTGGCTCTTGTGGGGGCGGCCGTGGACGGCGCGGGGGGCGGGGAGGCCCAGGGCGCGGTGGTGGCCCAGCGCAGGGGCCGCCTCCGTGTCGATCGTGTGGCTCAGAAGGAAGATCTGCGCCGCGCCGGCTCAGCCGGGGGCGGCTCCTGGGGACAGGGAGCGGGTGGCGGGCCTTGCGGGGGTGCCGCGTCGCGTCGCCCGCCTCGGCGCGCGGCAGGCGGTGAGCCCGCGCGTCATGCGCGTACGCCGCATGCCGCGAGGCCCGCGCCGGCGCATGCTGCTCGCCGTTAGGCCGCGGGGCGTCAGTTCGGCCCTGTATGCGTACACTCGGGGCGAAGCGCAGGCCGAGCGCCGCATGCGCACCGGGCCGGCCTTGCGATGGGGCGCAGATCCCGTCGCCGTCGCCGCGGCCACGGCCGCGAGGCACACCGCGCTGAGCACAGCCGCGAGGAACAGGACGCCGCGGGCGGATGCCGCTGCAACGGCAGCCGCAGGCCTAGGCCCGCGCAGCGGCCGGCCGCTGCGCGGGCAGCGGCGGGCCCGTCCGCGTGGCCCTGTCGGTTCCATCTCGGGTGTCGGGTCCTGCGCTCTGAAACCGCGCGCGCTGTGAGCGCCTGACAACCGCGAACGGGGGAAGGCAGAGCCGCACGGGAGGATGAGACGAGACGCCGCTCCGCGGCTGCCACGTGTACGCGCGCGCCGCTCGAGCTCCTCCGACTCGAGCAGAGGCCGCACAGTCGACGTCGGCGGTTCTAACGGTTGCTTTGCGGCTGCGAAGCGTGCCACAATGAGCAGAGTTGGGCCCTAGTCTGTTGAAGGCACGGATATCGATGTCCGGCTGCGGATCGATGTCCGTTGCGGATCGCAAGCTCAAGACCTAAGCGTCCTAGCGGCGGCGAGGGCGTACAAGCTTAAGCACCGGAGCGCTGAAGCAATGACGGCCGATGACGGCCAGCTGCAGGCTCCTCCGATTCGTCCCTTGGGAGTCGGATTCGGACTTCGCTCCGATGTGCACGTGGGCTTGGGCGCGCTGGCACGACGGTTGCTTCGCTCCACGCGTACAGTACGGTGCTCGCCTGGAGCTGCCCCAGCGCCGTGGCTGTGCCGCAGATTAGCCTCGCCGCCACGCCGGCCCCGACCCGAATTTTCGAAGCTGATGAAGATGCTTCAGACGGTAGGGTACCGCGTTCAGGGCGAACGGTCAGGCCCGAGGCGCTAGCTCGCCGCTCGCGATCGCCCTGCGGACCACCAGCGGTGAAGCACGATACTGTGACACGAGCAGCCTACTGTACTGTTGACATATTTAAGCGAGACAATGTGACACGAGAGGCGATATGGATGGAGCCGCGCGGGGCGGGGCGCGGGGCGGGGCCTCAGTCGTCGCCGAAGGTGATCTTGGTGCCGGCGAAGGCCTGTATCGTCGCCGCCTGCTTCTCCTTCGCCATCTTCCGCGCCGCCCACGACGGGTGCAGGTTGGGGTCCACCGGCGCCGCCGCCGCCGCCGCCGCCGCCGGCTTCTGGGCCTCTGCCGGCGCGTCCACCTTCGCCCGCTTCTCCGCAGAGCCGCCCGCCGCCCCGCTCTCCAACGGACGCCGCCCGCCGCGGGCCCCCGCACCGCCACCCCGCCCGCCCCGCCCAGCGCTCGCTCCGGCGGCGGGCCTTCCGGGGCCGGCAGCCGCCGCTCCGCCGCGGCCGCCGCGGCCGCCGCGGCCGGCGGCGGCACCGCCGCGGGCGGCGCCCTCGGCGGCGGCCTTCTTCAGGAACTTTGCCTCCTTCCCGAACTTGGCCAGCGCCTCCCTGCCCCGCCCGTCAGCCCCGCCGGCGCAGGCGGCGAGGCGGCACGAGGCGGGGCGCACTGCCGGCGGGCCCGCTGCCCCTTCCGGTTCTTCTTCTTCTCCTCCTTCGCGGCCGCCGCCGCGTCGCCCTCGTCCCCGGAGGCCTCCGCCGGCGCCTTCTCCCCGCCGCCCTTCTTCACCTGCGCGCCGCGTCGGCCCCGCGCCGACGCAGAGCGGCGGGGACGAGGCGGGGCACCTTCTTGGGCTTCTTGGGGGCCGGTGCGCCGCCGGCGCCGAGCGTGTCGATGAACATCGACTCCACCACGACGCCCTTCTTCGACGCCGCCGGCACAGTCCCCGCCGCCGAAGCCGCCGGTGCCGCCGCCGCCTCGCCGCCCCTCGCAGCCTTGCCCGGCTTCCCAGCCGCCGCCTTCCCCGCCGGCTTCGCTGCCGCCGCCGCTGGCTTCGCCGGCTTCGCTGCCGCCGGCTTCTCCGCCTGCGCGGCCTTGGCCGCCGGCGCGCCGGCCTTGCCCTGCTTGCCGCCGCCGGCATTGGCGGGGGCGGCCTTGCCCTTGCCTGACTTGGGGGCCGGGCCCGGGGCGGTGTCGGGGAGGCCGAAGGGGAGGGGCCCGTAGTCCTCGAGGTCGTCCTCGGGCGGGGGCAGCGAGCCGGCGTCGCTGCTCGCCTCGCTCCCCGACCCCAGCATCCCCGCGTACTCCCGCTCCAGATCCCTGGCCCCCGCCGTCACGCCCCGCCCCCCCGCCCGGCCCAGCCCGCACGTGCTCGCACGCACCCGTACTCGTCCTCCTCGTCCTCCTCCTCCTCCGCCGCCTCCGGCGCCTCGTCCTCGCCCTCGCCGCCGTCCCCGCTGCCGCCCGCCTTCGCCTCGCCCTGCTCGCCGTCCGCGCCGCCCCCGTCCTCGTCGCCCTCGCCGCCCTCGCCGCTCGAGCTCGCGGCGCCCTCCCCGTCGCCCTCGCTCGCCTCGTCGCCTCCGGCCGACCCCTCCTCCTCGCCCCCGCTAGCTTCGCTCCCTTCTTCATCCTCCTCGGCGCCGCTCGCCTCCGCGCCGCTCGCCTCCGCGCCGCTCGCCTCGTCGCCGCTGGCCTTGCTCTCCTTCGCCTTGCCACTCCGCCGGGCAGCCTTGGCGGCTTGGCGGGCGGCGATCATGGCGGCGCGCTTCTCCGCGCGGCGCTTCTGCTTGTCTTCGTGCGCCTTGTCCGCCCGGTACTTGTCCACGAACGCCACGACGGGCTTCTGCCTGAAGATGTCCGCCCGCAGCCGCCCCGCGTCGTCGTCCCCGCCGTCGCCCTCGCCACGCCCGCCGTTTCGGATGCGCTGCATGCCGTGGTGGACCAGCTCCTCGACCTTGAACGCCTGGCGCGAGGCTCGGCCCACTCCGCGCGAGCGACGGGGCTCGTACACACCTTCACGATCTTCAAATCCGCTTCCAGCCGGCTCACTTTTGAGCTCTCAGACGCATCTAAAGCATGGCACAGTGTCATTGGCGCCCGATTGACGCCAGGCGCGCGCGGCAGAGCTTCTCGAAGCGCACCTTTGTGAGATTTGATCGCCTTCACGAGGCGCTGCACTTCGAACGTCTTGGCCTTTTTCAGCACGCGATGCAACTCCCGTGACAGTTGCGCGTCGTCCTGATCAGCGTCGCCGTCGACCTTCGACCGCAGCTTGCTGATTTCGGCCCTGATCTGAGCTGGAGAGCGACCTCGCTTCATCAGCTGGCGGATTAGCTTCGCTAATCGCGCGTTGCCGCCGGCTAGTTCGGCCTCCAGCTTGTGCTTGTTGCGCAGCGACGGGGGTTTCATTTCTACAGAGCGGAGATTCCTACAGCGTCGCGCTGTCTCCTTCCGATCACGGAGCGCGCCCCCTCTCACTCCAGCGCGAGCGCCCCTCTTTCACCCACTACCCCCCGGCGGGAAAAAAGTGAAGAGCCCACCGGCTGCCAGAGCCCGCGAAGATGTACGCGGACAGGGATCGGGACCGAGACCGGGGAGACAGAGACCGCGACAGGAGGAGGTGCGGCCTGGCTCGTCTGCCGCAAGGCAGACCTTGCGACGCGCCTCACGCTGTTGAGCGCAGGGACGACCGATGGGAGCACGACAAGTTTGATTCACGGAAACGGCGATCCAGGTCGAGAGCGAGCGAGGCTCTTCTTCGGCCCTTCCCACTCATTCACCTCCTTCGGCGGGCGACGATAGGTCTCGCTCAAGGAGCCGCTCGCCTGGGCGCGACCGAAAGCGCTCTGGACGAGACCGCCACCGGGACGAGGTGAGCCCAAGTCTCGCCGCACACGCGCACGGATTCGTCTGCTCACACCAGCGCCCGCAGGACTATGACAGTCGATATGAAGACTACGAGAGCGGCTGGCAGGGAGGAGGAGGCGGCGGAGGCGGCCAGCAGCGAATGGCGCACGACCCCGGGGTTCCATCCAACAGCCTGATCTTCAAGGGTCTCCGCGCGCGCCTGGCGATTGTCGCGGAAGCCTCCAGCCAAATCGCTGGCGCAGGTATCGAGAAGCACATTACGGAGGACATGCTCACGCTCGCGCTGGGCCCGCACGCCCAAGTCGTGAACGCGCGCGTCATCCGGTGCGCCCTCGAAGCCGCCGGCGACAAGCGCGCCGGCAGCGGCCCTGTTCCGCGGCCTCCGGGGCGTCTGGGCTGATGCTGACGGCCGCGGGGGCGCAGGGACAAGGTGACGGGCGAGTCGCGGGGCTTCGCCTTCGTCGACTTCCCCTCCATCGAGGTCGCCAAGTACATCTACGACTCGTACGGCGGCCGCTTCCAGATCGGCAACAAGGAGGCCGTCCTCGCCTACGGGTGCGCCCCGCCCACGCAGGCCCCCGCCGCCGCCCCCGCGCGGGACTCCGTTGAACGAGCCCTGGGCGCAGCTGGGAAAAGGGGTCCGGCCCGCCGGGCAGCAATTCCGCGGGCTTCGCCAACCGCGACTGGATGTGCTCCGCGGTGCGACCCGCCCTCGCGGCAGCCCCGTCGACGGGGCTGACGGCCCGGGGACGGCAGTGCGGGGCGCGGAACTTCGCGCGGCGGTTCCAGTGCTTCCAGTGCATGGCGGAGCGGCAGTCGAACGCGGTGCTGGTGCAGGCGCCGGTGGCGGCCGGCGGGGCGGGGCCGATCGAGCCGAGCGACGTCCTCGTCGTCAAGGGCCTCAACCCCCAGACCTCCGAGGAGACGGCGCGCCCCGCCGCCCCGCCCCCGCCCGCCCCCGCCCGCCGCTCCTGCCTGCGTGACGGGGCGCGTCGTTGGGCGCGGGCAGGTGCGGGGGGCGTTCGCGGCGTTCGCGCAGGTGAAGGACATCCGGATGATCCGGGACCGCACGACGGGCCTCAACCGCGGCTTCTGCTTCGTCGAGTTCGTCTCCGTCGAGGCCTCCAAGACCGCCAAGCGGATGGCCGAGCAGTACCAGCTCGCCCTCGACGGCGCCCCCCTCCGCATCACCTTCGAGCGCAAGGACTGGGGCCCCGCCCCGCCCCCGGAGTCCGCCCCTCCCGCCCCCGGGGGCCCGGCTGTGTGCGACGGGGTCGCGCAGGCTGGCGCACTTGACGCCGGAGCAAGCGCGGTGGGTCATGCAGCAGCAGAAGGCCGGCCACGACAGTGCGCTCCCCAGCGCCGCCCTCCCCGGGGCCCCGCCCACGCGGGGCGCAGTGTCGGCGTACCACGCCCCGACGACGCCGGCGCCGATCGCGATGCAGGCGATGCCGCCGGCGCCGACCAACCCCAACGCGCCCCCCGTGGACGCCACCACGCCCGAGGGTGCCCCGCCCCCCCGCCAGCGCGCCCTCTCCCGTGGGCCGGCCGGCCGACGGGCGCCCGCCCTCCCCGCGCAGGGCGGGCGCGGTACCTGCCGGACGCGACGTCGGGGTACTACTACGACGCGGTGACGGGGCTCTACGCCGACCTCGCCCGCGGCCTCTACTACAACGCCGCCACCGGCGTCTGGTGCTACTGGGACCCCACCCACCGCGCCTACCTCCCCTACACGTCCGCCCCGCCCCGCCCCGCGCCCCGCGACCCGCGACCCGCGACCCGCGACCCGCGACCCGCCCCGGCCCGCCTGACCGCCCCCAGCGCCCCGGCACAGGCCACGGCCGAGCAGACCCCGGGCGCCGCGCCGACCGCCGACGGCGGGGTGGCGGCGGCGACAGCGGCGGCGGCGGCGGCGGCGAACGGGAGCAGCCCGGAGGCGAAGCCGGCGGTCCCGTCGACGCCCACCGCCATCGCCCCCGCCAAGGGTCCGCCCCGCCTCGCCACGCCCCGCGCCCCGTGCCCCGCGCCGCTGCTGAGGCGCGCCGCCTGCAGACCGGACGCGGGTGTCGGTGGCGTTCCAGCCGAAGAAGACCGGCCTGGCGGCGGCGGCGGCGGCAGCGGCGGCGGCCGTGACGGCGCCGCTGGGCGCCAAGTCGAAGAAGGTGGACGAGAACATGGCCAAGTGGAAGGAGCGGCAGCAGGAGGCCCGCGCCGAGCCGGCCCCGGCCGCCGCCGCCCCGGGGGCGGCCGCAGGGCACCACCCGCACATCGCGCACATGTCATCCGCCAACTCGGCCCCCGTCGGTGCCCCCTCCCTCGCCGTCCCCGCAGCCGGCCCCTCCCACTCCCCCGCCGCCCTCCCCGCCCACGGCCTCGCGACGAGCCCGCTGCCCCCGGACGCGGCGGCGGCGGCGGCGTACGTGCCGAGCGAGGCGGACGTGGCGGCCTTCTCGCGGGCGTGCCTGGACATGGCGAACCTGATCTGCACGCTCTGCAAGCGCAAGCTCGGCTCGGCGGAGGTGCTGCTCGCGCACGAGGCCAAGTCCGACCTCCACAAGAAGTCCCTCGAGGAGGCCCGCGCCCGCGGCCTCATCGGGCCCGCCGGCGCCCCCCACCAGACCCAGCCCCACCAGGCCGCCCCCGCCCCCGCCCCCACCGGCGGCGAGCACGGGCACCAGTACCGCGACCGCGCGGCCGAGCTGCGCGCGATCTGGGGACCCGGCCGCCACAACGAGGAGCTCGACAAGCGCGCCGTGCGGCCCCCGCCCGCCCCGCCCCCGCCGGCCCCGCCGCCGCCGCCGAGGCTGCGCGCGGCAGGTCTCGTCGGGGGCGGCGCCGGCGCAGCACGGGCACGGGCACGGGGCGTCGCGCTCGCCGCAGCCGGCGGCGGCGGTGCCGACGGCGGTGGCGCTGAACACGAAGCTCGACGCCTCGAACAAGGGCCATCAGATGATGGCGAGCATGGGCTGGCAGGGCGCCGGCCTCGGCAAGGCCGGCGACGGCGCCGTCGACCCCGTCGGCGTCCGCCCCGCCCCGCCCCGCCCGCCCGGCTCGGCGCTCAGCGCGCCGCAGATCTCGATGCGGGCGGAGCGGGCGGGGCTCGGGGCGGAGTCGGCGGAGTCGGCGGCGTGGGCGGGGAGCTACGCGGAGACGACCCGCCAGGCCTACCGCAAGCGCTTCGAGCAGGTCTTCAGCGAGGGCGCCGGCCCCGGCGCCCAGTAGCCGCCCCCATCCCGTAGGCCTGCGCGCAGCTAGCTGGGCCGCTCTGAATCGTAGAGGGCGCCCGAAGCTTCGCAAAGCGTGCGCACGAGGCAGAAAGCGGGGGGTGGGAGCGGGGGACGAGGGGGGTACACTGTTTCTGTGCGATGTCCGCCTTCTGCTGGCCCGCTCCGGGCCTCGTCGTCAGCAGAAGCAGTGTACCATGCGGAGGGATAGCTTATGAGCGGGACGGCGGATCGCGCCGCCACACAGCCGGCATTATCAGGGGCGCGGCGCGCACGTGCACGAGTAGAGCGCACGTATCGCAGCCTCGCCTCTCGTATGGCTTCTTCCGCAGCCCCTTCTTTGCATCCGCCCCGACCACCGCCGGCGCGATTCGTCGGCGCTTCGCACCCAGCACGCCGCGCGACATCACCGGCGCCTCCGGACCACCGCAGTGCTCGGTGCGCTGGGTCGTCACCCGGCCGAGTCCAATGCCAGACGCTCAAGGCGCCGCGTGCAGGCGGCTGCGGCGGACGCTGCAGCTGGCGGAGAAGGTCGGGAGGCGAGCCCCGAGGAGCGCGCCGGGCTGCTCTCGAAGCTGACCTTCGGCTTCCTCGACCGGATAATCAGTGCGCCACGCGCGCGCGGGGCCGGCGCGGGGCGCGAAGCGGGGCGGCGGCTGAGGCTGCGGGGCCAGAGACGGGCTACCAGCGGCCGCTGGACGACGGGGACCTGCCGGAGCTCGCGCAGGTCGACCAGGCGACGCGCGCCCACGACCTCTTCGACGCCGCCTGGTCCCGCGAGGTCGCCGCCAAGTGCGCCCGCCCCGCCCCGCGCCCGCGCCCGGCCCCGCGCCGGCGCCGGCTCGCGCCGAAGGCGGGGCAGGGGCGAGGATGCGTCGGTGCTGCGGGCGCTGGTGGCGGTGTTCGGGGGGCCGCTGGTGCTCTCGAACGCCCTCAACTTCGCGGGGCAGGGCATCGCCGTCGCGGGGCCCCTCGTCCTCCAGCGCATGGTCGCCTTCGTCAAGAGCCCCGCCGCCCCCGCCGCGTCCGCCCGCCCCGCCCCGCCCAGCGCGCCGCGCCGGCGCTGAGCCTCGAGCCGGCCCGCAGGCAAGGCTACAGGCTGGCCCTCCTCCTCCTGCTTGGCCCGCTCGTCGGCACCCTCTGCAACCAGGTGCCGCCCCCGCCGCCGCGCTCCGCGACGTGCCGCGTTCCGCTACGGGGCGGGCCTGACGCCCCGGCAGCACCTGCTGCACATCCAGTTCCGGGCGGCGATCCAGGCGAGGGGGGCGGCGCCGGGGGCGGCGGGCGGCGGCGGCTGAGGGGCGGGGGCGGGGCGCAGATGCGGGCGGCGGTGTGCGGGGCGGTGTACCGGAAGGCGCTGCGGCTCAGCAACCGGGCCCGCCAGCAGTCGTCCGTCGGCAAGATCGTCAACCTCATGAGCATCGGCCCGCCCCGCCCCGCCCGCCCCGCCCGCTCTCCACCGCGCGGCGGCGCCGCTGAGGCGCGGGCGGCCGCAGACGCCCAGCGCTTCGTCGAGTTCGCGCCCCTCTTCCAGGTGCCCCCGCCCGCACACGCCGGCCCGCCTGGCCCCGGACCGCCGCGCGGGGCTGAGCGGGGCGCGCGGCAGTCGACGTTCAGCTCGCCCGTGGTCGTCATCGTCGTCGTCGGCCTCCTCTTCCGCCTCCTCGGCTGGGCGCGCCCGCCACGCCCCGCCCGCTTTGTTCGTGGGGCCTGACGCCGCGCAGCCGGCCCTCGCCGGCCTCACCGTCATGGCCGGCCTCTTCCCGGTCCGACGCCCCGCCCAGCCCGCCCCACCCGGCCGCCCCCTCATCCGCGCCGACGCGCGCGCAGGTGAACATGCGTGTGGCGAGGCAGACGCAGGAGCTGCGGCGGGCGCAGAACGCGGTGGCGGACCGGCGGGTGCAGATGGCGTCGGAGATCCTGCAGGGGATGCGGGCGATCAAGTACGCCGGCTGGGAGGCCGGCTTCCGGGCGCGCATGGAGGAGCTGCGTGACGCCGAAGTCGACCTCGTGCGCCGCGCCGCGCGCCTCAAGGCCCTCGCCACCTTCCTCCTCCTCGCCACCCCCTCCCTCACCTCCACCGTCACCTTCGCCGCCTTCGCCCTCGCCGGCGGCGCCATGAGCCCCGAGCGCGTCTTCTCCGGCATCGCTCTCTTCGCCGTCCTCCGCTTCCCCCTCACCTACTTCCCCGCCATCGTCGGCGTCCTCGTCCAGCTCCGCCTCTCCCTCCAGCGGTCCGCCCGCCCCGCCCGCCCCGCCCCGCCCGCAGCATTTCTGACGGCGCCTGCAGGGTGAAGCGGTTCCTGCTCTCGGAGGAGGTGATCCCCGTGGAGAGCGTGCCGGCCTCGGCGCCCGGGCCCGCCATCGCCATCAAGGGGGCGAGCTTCTGCTGGGACTGCGAGGCGCCCGACGCGGCGGGGGCGCCCCGGGCGGAGCACGCCGCGCTGGACGTCGGGCAGGAGCTCGACCGCGGCGGCATCGTCGCCCCCGGCGACACGCCCCTCCCGGAGCCCGAGGGCGACGAGCCGGCCGCGGCGGGGCCGGGGCGGGGCGAGGAGGGCCCGTGCACCCTCACCGACATCGCCCTCGAGGTCCCCCGCGGCCACCTCTGCGCCGTCGTCGGGTCCGCCCGCCCGCCCCGCACCGCCCCGCCCCGCCCGCGGCGTCTGATCGGGGCGGGGCGGGCAGGCCGGTGGGCTCCGGGAAGAGCAGCCTGGCGGCGGCGGTGCTGGGGGAGATCCCCGTGGCGGGCCCCGGGCGGGAGGGACCGCCCCCCGTGCGCGTGGCGGGGCGCGTGGCGTACGTGCCGCAGCAGGCGTGGATCATGAACGCCACGCTCCGCGAGAACGTCCTCTTCGGCCTCCCCTACGAGGAGGGCCGCTACCGCGCCGCCCTCGCCGCCTGCGCGCTGGAGCGCGACCTCACGCAGCTCCCCGCGGGGGACCTCACCGAGATCGGCGAGAAGGGCATCACGCTCTCCGGCGGGCAGCGGCAGCGCGTGAGCCTCGCGCGGGCCGTCTACGCCGAGGCCGACGTCTACGTCCTCGACGACGTCCTCAGCGCCGTCGACGCGCACGTCGCCCGCCACATCCTCGAGCGCTGCATCCACGGCGCCCTCGCCGGCAAGACCCGCCTGCTCGTCACCAACCAGGTGGGGGCCCTGCCCGCCGCCGACCGCGTCGTGGTGCTCCAGGGCGGCCGCATCGCGGAGGAGGGGACGTACGAGGAGCTGCTGGCGCGCGAGGGCGCGCTGGCGGCCCTCGTGCGCGGCCACCGCCTCGCCGACTTCGGGCCCGACGAGGAGGCGGAGGAGGAGGCGGCCCCAGCGGCCCCCGCGGCGGCGCCCGGCACACCCCCACCGGCCCCCGCCGCCCCGGAGGCCCTCGCCGCCCCCGCGGGGCCGGCTTCGAGCAACGGGGCCGGGGCGGGGGGCGGGCGCGGGGCGCTGACGCGGGAGGAGGGGCGGGAGACGGGGGCGGTGGACGGGAGCGTGTACCGCTCGTACGTGGCGGCCGCCGGCGGGGCCCGCGCCGTCCTCCCCATCCTCGCCTTCTTCGCCTCCACCCAGGCCCGCCCCGCCCCGCCCCACCCCCGCCCCGCGCGAGCCGACGGGGCGGCGCAGGCGTGGCAGATGACGGGCGACGTTCTGCTCTCGCAGTGGACAAGCGGCCGCATCGCCGGCCTCATGGCCGCCGCCCGCGCCCGCGCTCCGGCCCTCGTCCCCGCCGCCGCCGCCCTCGACCCCCTCTCCCGCCCCGCCATCGTGCGCCCCGCCCCGGCTCCGCCCCGCCCCGCCCCGCCCCGCGGGGTCTGACGCGGGCCCCGGGGCGGCAGCTCTTCTACCTGGGCCTGCAGGGGGCCTGCACGGCCCTCTACGCCCTCTCCCTCTGGCTCCGCACCTCCTCCGTGGCCGACGCCGGCGCCCGCGCCTCCTCCTCCCTCTTCCGCGGCATGTTCCGCAGCGTCATGCGCGCCCCGGCCTCCTTCTTCGACTCCACCCCCGTCGGCCGCATCCTCAACCGCTTCGCCAAGGGCCCGCCCCGCCCCTCCCCGCCCGCCCCGCCCCGTCTGGCCGACCAGCGCCGCTGAGGGGCCGCCCCGCAGACCTCGACCAGGTGGACCAGTTCCTCCCCAACACCCTCGAGCAGTTCGTCGGGTGCGCCGCCCCGCGCCCCGCGCCCCGCGACGCGCCCCGGGGCCTCACGAGGCGGGGCGGGGCGGGCAGGTGCCAGTTTGCGGTGCTCTCGATCATCGGGGTGATGTGCGGGGTGGTGCCCCGCCTGCTGCTGCTCGTCGCGCCCCTCGTCGCCCTCTTCGCCGGGGTGCAGCAGTACTACCGCGCCACCAGCCGCGAGCTCGCCCGCCTCGAGGCCGTCTCCAAGTCCCCCGTCTTCGCCCTCTTCGGGGAGTCCCTCGCCGGCGCCTCCTCCATCCGCGCGTACGGCGCGCAGGGCCGCTTCGTGGCCCGCAGCGACGCCCTCTCCGACGCCAACGCCCGCTCCTACTTCCTCATGAACGCCACCAACCGCGTCCGCACCCGCCCGCGCCCCGCCCCCGCCCCCGTCCGTCTGTCCGCCGACGCGTGCGTCGCGTCTGCGGCGGCTGCAGTGGCTGGGGATGCGGCTGGACGTGCTGGGCGGGATCGCGATGTTCGGGGCGGGGGCGCTCTGCGTGGCGGGGCGGGGGCGGCTGCCGGCGGGGGCCGTCGGGCTCTGCCTCTCCTACGCGCTGTCGCTGCT